>CAUYPK010033453.1:0-43412 GCA_963574355.1 Loris lydekkerianus
TGCCACGGTGACTGGGAAAATGCCAGGAAGGCTATGTTGAATATTGGGATGAAAATGTGTCAAATGGTATATGAAGCTAGTATATGATGCCCCATGATCATATCAATGTACACAGCTATGATTTAATAAAAAAAAAAAAAAAAAGAAAAAACACTTGACCTTGTTGAAACAATGGAACTGTTCACATCTTTTAGTGGTTGCCTTAGTTTCCTAAGGCTGCCATAATGAAATACCGCAGTGTGGCTTAAATCTGCAGAAATGTATTATTTCACAGTTCTGAAAGCTGTAAGTCTGAGATGAAAGTCTTGGTACAGCACAAACTCTCATGGTTTGTTCTACGGGTCAATCCATTCTATGCATCTGTCCCAGCTTCTGGTGGTTGCCAAAAATTCCTTGCATCCCTTGATTTATGGTAGCGTAATGCTGATCTTTGGCTCTGTTTTCACATGGCATTCTTTCCTGTATCTATGTCTTCATATGGTATTGTTTTTCTTTGTGTCTGTGTTCAAATTTCCCTCATTTTATAAGGGCATCAGTCATTAGATTAGGACCCATGATGGTAGTATGACCTCATTTTTAACTTGATTGTATCTGCAAAGATCTCATTTTCTTTCCAAATAAGGTCATATTCACAGGCACTGTGAATCCTTTATCTTTTGGGGAGAAAACGTTCAGCCCACATAGTGGTTAGGAAATTTTATACGGCCAGTGTGAAGAAGAATTAGGTTATATCTACTACAGTTGAATCTGGGCATACTTTAGGGATAGTCCAACTCAGGATGTTTAGATCTTTGCTACTATAAACATAATTTATGAATCAGCAATATCAGCGTCATCTGAGAACTTAGGAAAAATGCAGAGTCTTGAGCCTCATCCTAGACCTATTGTGTAAATATTTGCATTTCAAATGAGGTTTCTATGTATGTGTTTGAAAAGCACTAATTTAGTTTACTTCACGTTACATGGATACAAAACGATATACATAAGAATACCCAAGGAAGTATTATTTAAAGGAGCAAAATTTTGGAAGCTATTTAAGTGATCTACTAACCAAAGAATGGGTAAATAATTTGTGGCATTATTGACTCAATTTTAACTCAACTGTGAAAATAAATGCACCAGAGGTGCTTGTACCAATGACGGATGAATTTTAAAAGATAATGTTAAACAAAAAAAGTTGCAGAAGAATGCGTACAGAATGATGCCATTTCTATATTGCTCAGTGACACATAACATGAGGGTAAACTAAAAGTTTAAAGTCATTTATGTAAATGATGACACTAAATTCAAGAGTTAACAGGACCATCTACAGAATTAATACCATTCTTTTCCTTAAGCTTTGCTTACTTAAGCACACAGGTATTATTATATTATTCCTTATATTTTAGTAAATTCCATATAACATACAATATATAATGAAATGAAAACAATTGAGAAAAAATTTTAAGGCTAGTAAGTGGCAGCATAATAATTTGAATGAAGAACTGTTGTCCTGAGCCACTATACTCTCTAACACATATTGCTTCAATAGACCAAATGGCACAGTTCTAGACTGATATTTTGCAACCATATTTATAGCATTAATAGCATTTCTAAAAGAAGATTAAAATAATGCATTGAACATTGGTTTTAATTTTATGACAAACAATGTTACTTGCCAGAGCAAATAAAAATGTGAGCATTCCCCCATTGTTTGATTAAAGGTAGTAAATGAATTATGTTTAAAATAATTATTAGATGAAATTTAGTTTCCAACTATCCTTAGATTAATAGGAGAAATTAAGCTAACATTCCAAACTTTTTGTCATCTTAACTATGCTCTTAATCTTTCAAAAGCAAACAATGGAAATATTTACACAAAGACAGTATTAGAAAGAAATTGAGCTCTAAAAATAATTACATGTATTTTTTAATTTAATTTTTTGGTTTGTATAAATTTATGGGGTACATGTGCAATTTTATTACACGCATAAATTACACAGTGGTTAAGTCAGAGCTTTTAGGGTATCCATCATCCGATTAATGTACATTATACTCATTAACTAATTTCTCATTATATTCTCCATCTGACCACCTCACCCTTCTGAGTCTCCATTATTCCATTCTCTACATTCGTGTGTACACATTTTTTAGCCCCTACTTAAGAGTTAGAACATGTGACAATTGCCTGGCTTGTTTCACTTAAGATAATGACTTCTACCTCCATCCGTATTGCTGCAAAAGACACGATTTTTACTCATTGTTAAATGTCTGAATAGTATTCAATTTTGTATACAGAGCACATTTTCTTCATTCATTTTTTGAAGGATGTTTAGGTTGATTCTATACATTTGCAAGTGTGAATAATGCTACAATAGACATGAGTGCCAGTATCTTTTTGATGAATTGATTTCTGAAAAGTACATTTATTAACAACTGTCACTATAAATCTCACAACAAAAATACTACCTTTTTTTCTGTATTTTTAAGTTTTTTTATTTGGATCTATGAATCCCAATTATGCATGTTATGCTTTTGGACATGGAAGAGTTCCTAGGGAGAGGTAGACTCCTATGCAATACCAATTAGTGAAACTTGGTTGGCATATTCTTTTTCTCTCTCCCAATAACTTCTGATAGGAGTCAAGAAGTTTCAGAATACAGAGATCACATTTTTTCATTTGCCTTTTACCCAGAGTTTCTGATAGAATTGGAAGCTTAACAAAAACTTTAAAGATGAGGGAGAATGTAATAACCACATGCAAATTACTTTCATATTAAATTCTCACCTGAAAGAATCTTATTTATTTTTTTTGTAAGTTTGCTCTTTTGCTAAGAGCCAATTTTTTTTTCACACTTCTGAGCAATTACCAGTAGAGAGAGAATTAATATTATTACTTTGCTTCACTGTTACTATTATCATTGTTGAACCTTTATCGTGTGTTTGTAATGGGACAGCTAAGTGTATTAAATCGTTAAGTCTTCACAAGCCTATTATTATGTCCATTTTATTACTGAGGAAATAGGATGATTAATTTGCCCAAGTCACATACAAAGTGAATGTTTGTTACTCTTTTTTTCACACCCTACATGCTGAGTTTTTAGGATGTGTGCTAAATAAACCAAGCCAGTCTTACAGTTCTCAAAAGCAAAGACTAAGGCTTCCACTGTTTATGTTTTGACATTAAATATCCAATACAATTATGGGTCTATAAGACGTCCCTGACAGGGAGAAGAAGCAGTGGAGAAATGACCTCATCAGAGGAAGGAGGATGGTGAGAGGATTAGGCACAAAAAAATTGTGTGCTCAAAGAAGAATTTCTTCTCTTCAGTATTGGTTGCATTTCTTGTAAATTCTCCCTGATAATCAGAACCACATTTCCCGAATAGCTAAGCAAAAATTTCTGTTTAAATTTCTTTTCCTAGTGAAGTCTGATCAAAATTCACAGTTCTGAAAAAACCACAAATGCCCTAGTATTTGAGGATTGGGAAGAATTAAATTTATAATAATATTTTTAGCTTAATGAAATAATCTATCCTAGTTTCGATTACTTGGAAAGAAAGTAATCAGAAAAACATAAAAGGAAAAACTTCAAAAAATAACTTTTAGAAACAACTTTTATAGTGTCATAGGTAAAACTTCAACTCTTTACTATATAGTTAATTTTCTCATTAATAGAGAAATCAGTCGTAATTGGGGGATAATGGCTAAACCTATCGATCACTGAGCATCCCCAACCTTGAGCTTTCAGTATTGATAGAACATTTAGAGTTCACAGCAACATGTCAGCTTACCATCTTTCTATCTTGTGTCCCCGGTCAAAGAACTACATTGAAATGCAGAGCATGTATCAAATTTCCTGTGAAAATGTTAAAAAATATTTATCTCATAAACTGTTTTGGACAAATTTCACATGATGGATGATGTATCATGCCCCAAATTCATAACCCAAGAACTTCATGCTTATATCTAATAAATTCAGACAAAAACATCCAAGAAGAATGATTGAATTTTTTCCCCAAGTGATATCATCAATAATATCCGCTATAAAGCTAGCTTTTTGGTAGGGTAACTTTAGGGACCTTGATGTATAAGAGCTTAACTCCTTATATAGAAGCTTTGGTTTGCACTATTTTCTTCATCCACATCTGGGAATCTGTATCTTTAAGAATTAGAAATTGAAGAATTGGCAAAGTGTGAACATGAAGAAATGCAATGTCTTTCTGCTTTTAAGGTATTCATAGTATTATTAGTTTTAAAAGAGTTATACATAATTATGTATTAGTCACTTGCAGATT
Organism: Loris lydekkerianus; assembly: GCA_963574355.1. NCBI lineage: Eukaryota > Metazoa > Chordata > Mammalia > Primates > Lorisidae > Loris > Loris lydekkerianus. The sequence goes on from CAUYPK010033453.1 coordinate 4,278, forward strand.
ATGGGACCATAGTCAGTGCTATATATCTTTTTTTTTTTATTTCTATTTTCTTCTTAGTATTTGTAAGATTTCCTAAAAACTTGTTCTAAACTTCAATAAATGAAATGTTTGCTATACTATGTGCATTATTTCTTGGAAAAACATGAACTACTTGGGCTTTTAAAACTTAGGTTAAAATGGTCCATTGTAGCTTATTAAAGCAGAAAAGCAATTGCCAGACTTCACAAATACTAACTCCAGATTCACAGCCTTTTAGATTTCTTGAAAATAAATAAGTTTTTTCAGTTATTAAACCATTTGGGATATAATGGATGAAAGTATGAGTACTGACTGACATACTTAATAATTTATTTGTGATTTAAATATCTAAATGCTAAGTTTGGCATCATTCTTAATCAAATATGCTCTGATGAGATGCACATATTTACTTCTTACCATTTAAATTTGTTTACTTTTAGTTTTTGTTTACTAAAACAAAAACTTGTTTTGTAGTATTCTAAGCTATATTTTCAAAATTTTATTTTGGGGAATACAGATTTTAAATATTTTTCCATTATCCGTTTTGGACCTTCAACTGTATTTTAATAAAAGTATTTAGTTCTGTATTTTAAAAGGACAAATGAAAATCTTTACAAATCTTAAAAAGACATGTTCAGAGTCTGTAGCCAGTATTGCTATTTATACTCATCTCTTTCTTTTCAGTGCTGTGAATCACCATAATGGCAGGTCCATTGTTGTGGCATGCTGAAATGACTGAGTGGGAACTGTGCCCATCTGTCTCCAAACATTCTGCTCTGTACTGTACTGTATGCAGTGGCCTGACTGGATTTTCTTTGATGCATTGGTGATGGCTCTTTTGTTTGGTGTTGAAGCATTCAAAGCTATGAAATTGGGAGCTCAAATCTGAGCACAGATTTGACTATTGAAATCTGTATTGAATCTGTGCATGTTGTCTAGAGTCAACTACTTTGGGGATTGCATGCTGTACTTCTCCTTCACTTCAGGCTTGTAATCAGGATGTATAAGTGAACCTTGTTGTGTTATGTGTTATTCTTTCATAGTTGATTAGAAGTCCCATTCTTTATCCATGCTCAGATGGGATAAAACTAAGTTTGGCTTCTTGGTAAAGGAAACAGCTTAGAACAAATCCATGGAAGTCTATTTCCCAATTTTATGCTACCTCATTTGAAAAATGCAATGCTGTTTTTCCCTCCAATAAAAGGTAAATGTGTGTAAACGTATGAGTTCTAAAGTGTAGGTTATGATAGCAGAAAAATGGCACAGGTGAAGATGTTTGCCTAGGTCTATTAAAATGACATTCTTCAAACACGGGAATGACTGATGCAGGCTTTCAAAGGGAGCTAGAACATATAACAGGTTTGATGTTCAAGGTAAAGAGCAAAAGAGAGCACTAAAAGAGATTTTTTAAAAAATATAGAAAAAAGACTAAACTTAATCTGTTTATTTTTTAATAACTGCCTTCCTCTTAAATTTGTGGGATTTTTTCAGTACCTGCTTAATTTCTGCAAGACAAGGGTTTCTAGAGGCACTCTAGACATTTGCCGGAAGGGGGCGACATAAGCCCTTATTTCTGTGAGCTGTCCCGGGTGCTGAACGCAGTTTCGGAAATTAAGAGAATCTCAGCGGCTAGCAACCAGGGATTCCACTAAATTCTCCCTAGAGGTTTGCAGGCTCTGATAAGAAATGCAAAAGACAGGACGTCATTTTCAACACATAAGCAAAATATGTCCTCCCCTGAATTGATAGGATAGTTCCCTGAATTTGAAAGGATGATGTGAGGGAAAAATGTCTGTGTCTATGTGTCTGTGTAGAATACACACCAATTGAGTTTCCTTCTTCACTCTGAGACGCAGCTGTTTACCCGTCTTTGGTCCCTGTCCCCTGTCACGTCCTTTATAATTCCTTTCTTCTCCATCCCCCAATATTACACAAAAAAGTCGCCAGTATCATCTTCGCCAAAAGTCGCCAGTATCATCTTCGCCAAGGGAGTCGGTCGGACTGTTAGATAATGAACTGTTTTGTTGTTGTTTATTACTAAGAGACACTCAGTCTTCGATTAATTAACAATAATTTTCACACGGACTCGGGACTGTCCACCTTCCTGTCCAGGCTGCGCGTGCCTCCTTTTCTCATGTCCTATTGCCCACTCTGTGACACTGACCCTGTTTAAGAATTTGATAGACCATGGGGTAGTTCTCCCCACCCCCGAGTTTGGCTGGGTAGGAGGCGGAGTTTATTTGTTAGAACGTCGGTCTGACCGGCGGATCCGGTGTGTGTAAGGGAGTTCTGAGTCTCTGTTGACAAAAGGGGACTTAAATGCAAAGACGCTGAGCTAGAGGGAGAGGAGGGCGGGGACCCAGAGAAAAGAGGCACTGGGGTTGGGGAGCTGTTAGCAGGGGAGCGTTAGAGTGGGAGAGACCCACAGAGGGATAAAAAAGGGTGAGTGGAGAGGAAGAGAGACTGAAACGGAAGGTAATAGGGAGAAGGGGGAGGAGAAGGCTGAAGAGAGAGGGGAGATGGGAGGAGAGAGGGAGAGAAGGAATCAGAGAGAGAGGGTCACAGAGTGACCGTGGAGGATGGGGCTTCTTTATTCCAGATATTTCTGGGATTGGAGACTGTTTGCTAGTGGGGAGACTCCAGCTCCCGCAGACATTTGCGGAGCGGCAAAGTAAAATGGACAGTGACAGACGTTCCAGCCTCCTCTCTGCCGCCCGGAGAGCCCGGAGCTGCTTTCAGGCCAACTCCAGTTTTCCAGCTGGAGCCGCTAAGCGCGCTGGACTGCTCGAGCCCTGGAAGCTCCTAAAATCTGCTGCTTCGAGATACCTTCGCCAGAGAAGTAAGAACTTCCTGTGTGAGTCCCTGCATCCCTCCTCCTGAAACTTCTCTGGAGAGGGGCGGAAGACCCCAAGAGGAGGGGCGAGGGGGATCCTTGCGCAGCGTTTTCTTCCCTCCCCCTTCCCTCGCCAGGCACGCAGGCATGGATGTGCTCAGCTCTGGCCAGGGAAACAACACTACAGCGTCCCAGGGTCCACCTGGGACAGGTGGCAACGCTACTGGCATCTCCGACGTGACCTTCAGCTACCAGGTAATCACTTCTCTGCTGCTGGGGACGCTGATCTTCTGCGCGGTGCTGGGCAATGCGTGCGTGGTGGCGGCCATCGCCCTGGAGCGCTCCCTGCAGAACGTGGCCAACTATCTTATCGGCTCGTTGGCGGTCACTGACCTCATGGTGTCAGTACTGGTGTTGCCCATGGCCGCGCTGTACCAGGTGCTCAACAAGTGGACTCTGGGCCAAGTCACCTGTGACCTGTTTATCGCCCTCGACGTGCTGTGCTGCACCTCGTCCATCCTGCACCTGTGCGCCATCGCGCTGGACAGGTACTGGGCTATTACCGACCCAATCGACTACGTGAACAAGAGGACGCCCCGGCGCGCCGCTGCGCTCATCTCGCTCACTTGGCTCATTGGCTTTCTCATCTCCATCCCGCCCATGCTGGGCTGGCGCACCCCGGAAGACCGCTCGGACCCCGACGCGTGCACCATCAGCAAGGACCACGGCTACACCATCTACTCCACCTTCGGAGCGTTCTATATCCCGCTGCTACTCATGCTGGTTCTCTACGGGCGCATATTCCGAGCTGCGCGCTTCCGCATCCGCAAGACTGTCAAAAAGGTGGAGAAGACCACAGCCGACCCCAGCCTAGGAGCGGCGCAGGCCCAGCAGCCCACGAGGAGCCTGAATGGAGAGACGGGCACCGGGAACTGGAGCCGGGGCGTGGAGAACACGGCTGGGGGTGCTCCGTGTGCCAACGGCGCTGTAAGGCAAGGCGACGATGGCGCCGCCCTGGAGGTGATCGAGGTGCACCGGGTGGGCAACTCCAAAGAGCACCTGCCGCTGCCCAGAGAGGCGGGTGCTGCCCCGTGTGCGCCCTCCGCCTTCGAGAGGAAGAATGAGCGCAACGCGGAGGCGAAGCGCAAGATGGCCCTGGCTCGTGAGAGAAAGACGGTGAAGACGCTGGGCATCATCATGGGGACTTTCATCCTCTGCTGGCTGCCCTTCTTCATCGTGGCCCTGGTCCTGCCCTTCTGCGAAAGCAGCTGCCACATGCCCGCCCTGCTGGGCGCCATAATCAACTGGCTGGGCTACTCCAACTCTCTGCTCAACCCTGTCATTTATGCCTACTTCAACAAGGACTTTCAAAACGCGTTTAAAAAGATTATTAAGTGTAAGTTCTGCCGCCGATGATGATGGAGCCCGCAAACGGGGGCTGCAGGACTTGCCCGCGCCCCACGCACTCTGCCTCCCTCAGCCCTCTGGATCGACACCGAAGATAACTTGCTACTTTTCCTCCGACTTTCTCAGCCGTGGGGTCGCGGCTCCCAGACCTTGTCTCCTCCCAACCCTCTGTGCCAGGGGTTGGCGCTCCGTGGAAAGAAGCCCCTGCAGTGGGGGAGGAGGACCCGGAGAACTGCCAGGGTCTGTGAGAAGCAACAGGGGCTCAGATTTCTGGCTTAGCGTCAGTTTTGATCTCAACAACTGAAAACTTAAGGCTCAGCCCTTCAAGGCAGAAAATCCAAACAGAAAAATAAACTGTCCACATAGCCGCCGCGCCCGCTGCGGGCTTTCGCCTGACCGCCACACTCCTAGAGCTTGCACTTAAGATTCAGGACTTCGCTCCACCTCTCCCGCCCTGCGCTCTGTTCCTAAAACTGTTCACTTCTCTCGCTTTGTTTCCTCTCTACGCTCGCTGGTCCGGATGCACTTGTCTGCTGGTTGGGAGTCGCGGGAGACTCTACTTTTCCAGTGCCACGGATGCCCTGGGAGTCTCTGCCTCCCCGCGCAGACTCTAAATAATTCTACCGTGCACAACCCGTGCTTGCTTTGTTTTCCTGAACTCAAAACAAGTGGCTAGAAGGTATCTCTTAGAGTGGACTTGTAAGCACAAGCCCGGGCCCGTGGGGAAGAGCGAGGAGAGCGCGGACCATTTCGTCCGCGTCAGCGCTCACCGAAGAAACTGACAGTCGTACAGTGGGGACAACCGACTTCCCTTTCTACAGGTTGCTGGCGGGTTGGCTCTTCCTGGAGTCTCCACTTACCTACTGCGGGAGGCGCCCGCCGGCTGCTGTAAGCGCGCAGGGGCCGCGGACAGGTCTGGGGCCGCGCGTCCGCCCCGCGCTCCCGGCGCCGGCCGCGGTTTCCCGCAGGCAAGTTTCTCCACCTGGCTGGGATTGCGCTGAAGTGCGGCCGGACAAGTTAAAGTTTGTCAAAACCAGCGGCGCTGGGGCCGGAGGAACTCCTGTGACCAGAGGCCCGCATCCAAGGCTAGGGGTGGCGCTGAGGGGCGGCGAGAGGGAAAATCATCCCAGAGCGAAGCTGGCTGGCTCTCCCTGTGAAATCAAAAAGAGCAATTTTATCTCTGGGATGCAGACTTTTCCCTCCTAAATCGCCCTTTGCCCTTTTTGGATTAGGGAATAGCTCTGTTTAGCGCATCCAGACATTGAACTGGATTTGTCCTCCGGGGCATCCAGGACACAAAGTTAGCAGAACTTTGTTTTCTAAATAGGAATTTGGGGCTTCCAATCGGACGAGTCCCGAGTCCCAATAGGTTAGTATTATCTGTGATTTCAGAATCAGATTACCTTGAACAGCGGGCCCACGAAGGACTAGCGCTCTTCTTGGGGAGTCTCTGAAAGTTTCATAAGGGATTGTTTGCTTCCTGGTCTGACTATTGATCTACACCAGGAAACCGCCCTCTCAATTTGGGAAGCCCGCCAAAAATTCTTTCCCTTAAAGTTATTCTTTCAGCCTTGCGGCTCCTGTTGAGAAACCGATTATAATCTTCGCTGCCCCCCAGAAAGGGAAGTTATTTGGGTGCTCCCTTTGAATGTAACTTTCCAACTACAGGATAGGGATTGAAGGTTTGGTACAGTTAGAGCTAGCCTCTAATTTTCCTGACGAAGAACCGTTCTGTTTTGCAGTAATCACACACAGTTATTGGTACTTAATCCTCTTTCCCTTCCACTGTACCTTTTAAGTGTTTGCATCTGCTGTTTTGAGAACTGTGTTGAATTTACAGATTGCAAAAGTTGTCAGTGAAAGAGTTCGTTTGGATTTATAATTAAGAAGGTGAAAGGACAGCTCCATTACTTGAAGCATTTTATTGTTTGTCAGATTGAACAAATGCTCCATTTGGTGTCTCTTTCTCTGGAAGTAGACACCACCTCTCATTTAAATAGACAAAGGTTAAGAACTTTGAAAATAGCTTGTCTATGCACATGTAACACCCAGAGGAGTCTGCAGTGGAGACTTCTCCAGTACAATTATTTTTTGAAAATTCAGTTTCTTTTTTGTTCACAATAGGCCAGATAGAGCTATGTGAGAAAACAAACTTTTTGGTATGTTCTACTGAAATTTTAGAACAAATTCTATATTTAGAATAATTCAAACCCTAAATTTGCTCAACTGAATTATGTCTTGGCCAGCAAGTTAGGAGTTCCGAGTCTTCTATTAGTTTGTCTCTTTAGCAGAATTAAATGACAATGATTTTTGGACATTTGTTCTTCCTACTTTGGAAGATTTATACAAGAATGGAGAAGTAGCAGCCAGTTAACCTACAATTGTCAAAGCAATAGAGAAAATAATAGAAATAAAAGAGTTGCATAGCTCTAAAAAGCCCTTGATGCTTTTTATTTCCTATCAAAGTATTTGGATGAAGGTAAAATATTTATGCATTAGAACTGGCCTTCATTTTTCCCTGTGACAATAAAGGACATTACAATGATAATGCTACAATAAACTGATCTCAGTAACACATGTGTCTTTATTTTCATCAAAATCTCTATCTACTTGTATTTATTTGTATAATTTTGAAATTCAAAAAATACTTTTTTCAGAAGGAGATTCTGCTATATTGGCCAGGGATGTAACACTGAGAGAAGTAATTCTGTTTCTGGGAAGAGAAAGTTGCTTCTCATCATTTTGGCAGAAAACCGTGCATCTCCCTGATTGATAGATACAGTTATCTGTCTGATTAACAAGGACAGGGTGGGAGACATGCGTGGGGGAAATGCAGCCTTTGGCAAAAGTGACGGGAGTCCATCCTGGCTTTTTTAAAGCAGTAAACATCATGAAACCCCTCCTCTGTCTTCCCACAATATCCAGCTAGAAGAAATGGCCTTCCCTGATTACAAAAGAAGTAGCTTGTTAGTTTGGGATTTGTTACTCAGTTAAAAGTAGAGGGGCATTTTCTTTTCTGGCTGCATGTCCTTTGGTAGAGGTGTTCTGTATCTAAGACTTATTACTGTGTTAAAATTAATTCTTGTGCTCTTCCCCCCCCCACTGGAAACATCAGAAACACCTGTTATGTCTATTGTTATAGTGGCTAATTTTATTGCTTTCTGGTGTGATAATGATGGCTGTCCTGCAAGGTGAGCCCAGGCAAATCCCCAGCAATCAGGGCTATTATGGCCATAGAAGAGAATATCTGAAGCTTCTTGAAGCCTGGTTCAGGGATTCATCCAATAATGAAAAGTGAAATCAGAGGCACTGACAGAACAAGAACTTTCTGAAGTTTCTCATCTGGAAAATATTGTAATGTGTCCCTGGCATTGAGTAAAATGCTGAGTTTGGCACATTGGTCTCTTGGATTCTGGGTCTGTTCCTTCTTGGCCCTTTCAACAGGGCTATCTGTGGCCTACGTCAACCCCTCAAATAAGAGAGGGGATTGGTATCAGTCACTTCCAGTGTGACTAACAGACTCCATTATTAACTCATTATCAGTGACCACATGCCAGCCAATATTTGATAATGTTGAAATATGAGGCTACAAATTAACATAAGATACAAGATGCTATTGTCTTGAAGGAGCATTCAACCTAGTTGGGTATATAGGAATGAACTATGAGGCACCAATGGCAGAACCAAAGTGGCAAACAGGACAAGTCACAGGAGTTTGGCTCTGTATTCAGAGGACAAAGATCACCGGGGGTTTGGGGTAGACAGGGAAGAAAGGGCAGAGAATGTTGTATAAAGCGTCTAGGATTGAGCCCTGGGCAGATGGAGGTGGGAAAAAAATGCAGACATTCTTTATGAGTTGACAAAAGACAGCCTTATTTCTTTGTCTGCCAAGAGGGGGCCTAAGAGGAAATTTCTGTGTAAGTGTTGGATATTGATTACTAGCCTGGGTTGCTTATGGAGGTGGTTGTTTATGGAGAGAAAGACGCAAATTCAAAACCTCTCATGTGTTGCATCAATTTGAAGGGTCTGGGAAGATACAAAAAAAGATGGGTCTACAGCCGAAGGAATGGGAGATAACTACATAAGAGGAAGAATGTTTAGAGCAGAGTAAGAGGCAGAGCGTAAGACTGAGGAGAGAATCATTAGCCATCAAAGGGTTACAACAAGGTTACCAGGGGTAGGTACAAGACAAAAATAAGTCATACTTATGTAATGTTTGCAAGTTTGCCAAGCGATTTTCACACACAATATACTATTTAAATTTGAGCTAGCAGATCCTTTTAGAAATGTCAATTAGATCATTTTAGCAAAAACAGAAGATTCACATAGAGTGGTAAGTACAGGAAAAGTGGTAAGGACAGAGATGATATGTGGAGACACTTCAACACCAGATTAAAAAGCTGGAAGTATAATTTTAGCCAGGAGGGACAACCAATAATGAGAGACCACTTCTAAGTGTTTGTTTGGAGGTAATTTTAATGAGGCAGGTGTGAAGCAATAAAGGCCTGAATTTGGGAGGCTGGCAGAAGGAATACAAAACAAGTAAGTCTATGAAAAATACATTAAAGAAGAAACTGGCAGGGCTTGGTGTCTGGATGTGAAGAGAGAGGGAGCAGAAGATGCATCCAAGCTAGGGAGGTTTGGACAAGTGACAGAAAAGGAAAAGTCAGTGGTTGCTTCTCCTATGACTCTTTCCTTTTGCAGCTTCATCTGTAAATGTGAAAAGGCTTTGTCCTCTGCTGAAAGAATTCCCAGCCCAGATGGCAGGGGCCTGCTGAAAAAGGTACTGACACATGTCCCAGCATTTGAGCAATCTGCCATTGGAGTGGGTATGGGAGGAGTGCTGCTACACAGAACAGTGACTGGTTCAATTCCCTGATTATTGTTATTATTATATTATTGTTTTAGTAGTATGCGCTATTTGCTTTTTGAAGAGGGCACAGTCCTAAGGGACAATAGCCTTTCAGGAAGAGAAAAATATCAGGTTAGGCAGTGGGTTAGAATAGCACATGAAGTCTAATGGCTGGATCTGTCCCCTTAACCAAGGAGAGCACCCAGAAATCCAGGTCACTCTTCAAGTCTACTTATTAAAAACCACAGGGGACCTATCTGATTCTTACATTACTAGAAAAACTGGATTCACTATTGTCTTAGTGTATTCAGGCTGCTACAACATAATACCATAAACTGCGTGGTTTATAAACAACAGAAATTTGTATATAAACAAGTACTAGAGGTTGGAAAGTCCAAGGTCATGGCACTGGGAGGTGTGGTGTCTGGAGAGGACCTGCTTCCTTGCTCATAGATGGCCATCTTTTCTGTGGAACCTCACATGGTAGAAGGGACAAGAGAAACCTCTGGAGCCTCTTTTACAAGGGCACAAATTCCATTCATGAGGTCTCTGTCCTCATTACCTAATTAACTCCCAAAGGTCCCATCTGTTAATACTATCACATTGAGGGTTAGAATTTCAACATGTGAATTTGGAGGGGCTCAAACTTAAACCACAGCAGTGAGGCTAAAGTATCTGGTGAATTTCTTCTGTTATTTTTTTAACTTGCTTTGCTTGGAAAGGGCAGGAATAAGGGAATGGGTTGAGTCCATGGACACTTCTCTCTCTGATCTTACTCCAGGCATTTCCATGCCACTTGTCTGTAAACCTGTGCAGCTGCCCAGTCGGTCACCAAGTCTCCCAGGACAAGATGTCAAGAAGCTGTCTGTACTGGCAGGTTATTGTACTAGTTATTCCGTTGTGTCTAAGCTTGTTTCTTCCTTGAAGAAAGGATAGGAAACAGCCTGACTGGGGGGCAGAAAGGAGAAAGATATAATGGGAATCACCTCTCTTTTTACATAGCTGTAGAGATTGATGAGATAGTATTTGAAACTTCTCTAAGGCCTTGTAAAACATGGTATGCTTCATGGTCTCTGGAAACAATTAGTCTGACTTTGGAAGAACTCAGGAAAATAGAAAGCAGACTGTTGAAGCTGATTTTAACCTTAAAAAAGCAGAAGATATAGATATAGGACTGTAATTGAAATTATTCACCAACATGTATTTACAACAGGACGGGGGTGATTTACAGGAGAGGCTATGGCTCAGGACTGGTGGCCAGGATTCATTTGTTCATTCAATTAATATTTCAGGAGTGCCTAGGTCCAGGCACTGTTTCACATACTCAGAATACAGCAGTGAACAAATCAGATGAAGTATTCTTTACAAAAAAGGCCACCATTATTCTCCTTCATATGACCACTTCTTTTTAAATAGAATTTTCAGCTTCCCAAGTTAAGATACGGGAAGGGGTATTAAAATTGTTAAGAGAATATATTTTAAATGTTTCCAATACACAAAATTGTTAATATATATGTATATTATATAAGTATATGTTAGAAAAAAGACATGAAGGCTGTTTTTTAACACCTTGAACCTGGTCTGACCCTTGTGACGTGAAGGGGCAGCATTGATATGGTACCACTTCTGACCATGAAACTCAAGAGATCTTGCACTCCTCCACCTGCTCCCTGGGAACCCTGTCTGTGTTCACTTTCTTGAGACTGAGAGAACAGATGAAGCACAGGAGTCATCCCAGCTGAGACCATCCTGGACAAGCTAGATGCCAATTGACTCAGCAGGTGACTGCAGACACAGGAGGGAGCACGGCCAAGACCAGAAGAATTTCCCAGCTTCATTCAATCCAAATTATCAAAGAACTAAATAAGTGGTTGCTATTTTAAGTACTGAACTTTGGGGTGATTTGTCATACTGAAGAAGCTAACTAATATACTCTCGGAATTTAAAGAATTTACAATAGAGAAGAAAGAGTAAATATCAGTGACTAAATCACATACATATGCAGCTTACTGGATAGCATTTTTTTTTTTTTAAACTGAGACAGAGTCTCACTTTGTCACCCTCAGTAGAGTAGCGTGGTGTCATAGCTCAGAGCAACCTTAAACTCTTAGGGGGATTCTCTTGCCTCAGCTTCCCTAGTAGCTGGGACTATAAGGCACCTGCCGCAATGCCTGGCTATTTTTTTTTTTTTTTTTTTTGTTTGTTTGTTTAGCAGGCCTGGACTGAGTTTGAATCCACCAGCTCCGGAGCATGTGGCCAGTAGTGTTGTTTGTTTGTTTAGCAGGCCTGGACTGAGTTTGAATCCACCAGCTCCGGAGCATGTGGCCAGTAGTGTCCACTGAGCTACAGGTGTGCAGCCTGGATAGCAATCTTGAAAACAAAATAGACTAAGATATATAGAGCATGCTGAGGCAGAGGGGAAGGATGTTGGTATTTTTAATAGGTGTTCAGGTGACAGCTCACTCTCAGGTGACATTTGAATAGAGATCTTCAGAGTTTCAGAGTGTATATTTGAGGCTTGGTGGAAATGAGCACTCAAAAAAATAAGTCTTAAGAAATCTTATGCCATTTTCTTCAAAAATTTTTGGTATATTTCCTATAGGAAATGCCAGCAAGTTGCACATTTGTGAATTTGTGTGCTCAAATTCCAGAGTTTTCACTTCCAGACTGATTAGGTTGAAGGTATCCATACGTAGTTTGTTCAGGCTAAGACCCATCGGGTCATGAGAAGCCCTGTGGTCTTTATCACATTGCATATATCCTTGTAACCCTGGAACTCTGGCATGTCTCTGCATGATGGAAAAAACTGGCCTTGGTAAGTCAGGTCATCTAAAAGTAATTTCTCACTGTGCTACCACTGCCATTCTGGCATATTGTATAGTTTTATTCTTAAAACTGATTTACTGAGATACAAGTCACATGCTTTAAAATTAATTCATTTAATGTGTATAATTTAAGGGTTTTTAGTGCATTCGTAGAATTGTATGGGTCTTATCACAGTCAATTATGAAACATTTCCATAATCCTCAAAATAAGCCCTTTACTAACCCCTGAGCCATAGGCAACCACCAATCTACTTTCTATCTTTAACAAACATTTCTGGATATTTCATCTAATTGGAATTATGTAATGTGTGGTCTCTTTAAACTAGCTTTTTTTTTTTTTTTTTTTACCTAGCATGTTTTCAAGGTTCATTCATATTGTAGCATGTATCAATACTTTATTTCTTTTTATTGCTGAATGATACTCCATTTTAAGGATATACCATCTTATATTTATCTATTAGTTCATTGATGTTTGTTGAGGTTATTTCCACTTTTTGGATATTATAAATAATGCTGCTGAGAACATTAATATACAAATTTCGGCATGAGCATCGATTTTCATTAATCTGGAGTATTAATCTAGAGATAGAATTGCTGAGTCATTTGATACCTATATGTTTAAAGGTTTTGAAAATTTCCAAACTGTTTTCCATAGAGGTTGTACCATTTGAAATTACCACCAACACTGTAAGAGGGTTCCAATTTCGTCACATCCTCCCCAATGCTTGTTGTGTGTCTTCCTGGTTATAGCCAGCCTAGTGAGTCTGAAGTGCTGTCTCATTGTGGTTTTGACTTGCATTTCTCTAATGACTAAGGACCTCAAGCATCTTGTCACACGCTTATTGGCTGCTTATCTTCTATAGAGAAAGATCTATTCAAATCCCTTGCTTGAGTTCGGGTCCATGGCTCACACCTGTAATCCTAGCACTCTGGAAGGCCAAGTCAGGCAGATCTGCTTGAGCTCATGAATTCAAGACCAGCCTCAATCAGCTCTAAAATACCACCATGTTGTGGTGTGCACCTGTAGTCCCAGCTACTCAGGAGGCTGAGGGAAGAGGATCACTTGAGCCCAAAGTTTGAGCTTGCTGTGAGCTAGAATGCTATAGCACTCCACCCAAGGTGACAAAATGAGACTGTCTCAAAAAACAAAAAACCCAAATCCTTTGCTCATTTTAAAACTAGATGGTCTCTTTATAATTGAGTTGTAGGAGTTCTTTAAATGTTTTGAATACTAAATTCTTATCAGATATATGATTTGCTAGTGTTTTCTTCGCTTTATTTTCTTTTCTTTTCACTTTCTCAGCATCATTTATAACCAAAATGGTTTTAATTTGGATAAAATCCAATTTATCTTTTATTTTTTTGCTTTTAGTGTTGTATCTAAGAAGGTCACAAAAATTGATTCCTATTTTTTTCCAAGGGTTTTATAGTTTTAGCTTTTACATGTAGGTAGGGTAGATAGTTGATCCAATTTCAGTTATTTTTGTGTATGATGTAAGGGAAAGGATCAAATTCAGGTTTTTTCTTGCACTTCCAATACCATTTGTTTTCAATACTATTTTTTCTCATGGAATTTTTTTAGCACCCCAATTATTGAGCATGAATGTAAGGAATTGTTTCTGATTTCTCAATTCTATTCTACTAATCTGTATCTGTCCTTTCAGAAGTATCACGTAGTCTCGATTGCTGTAGTTTTGTAATAAGTTTAGAAATCAGAAATGTTATTCCTTCAACTTTGTTCTTTTCCTCAAGATCATTTCAGCTATTCTAGATCCTTTGCATTTCTATATGAATTTTAAGATCAAGTTGTCAATTTCAGGAAAAAAGGTAGTGGGCATTTTAATGGAAATTGCATTGCATCTGTAGATCAATATGGAGAATATGATCTATTTTAAACTTACATGAACTGTCTTTCCATTTACTTAGATGTAACTTAATTTATTTTAACAACATTTTATAGTTTTAAGGATACAGGTTTGCCTTTATTTTGTTAAATTTATTCATAGATACTTTCTTATTTTTGTTACTATTATAAATGACATTGATATTTGAATTCAATTTTCAAATTGTTCATTGTTAGTATATAGAGATACAATTAATTTTTGTAGATTGATCTTGTATTCCACAATCTTGCAAAAATTGTTTAATAGCTGTTTAGTGAGTTTCTTAGGATTTTGTATATATAGCATCAGGCCATCTACAAATAGAGATAGTTTTACTTATTTTCCCCACCCTGGATGCCTTATTTTATTTCCTTGCCCATTTTCTCTAGCTAAAACTTCCACTAGAATGTTGAATAAAAGTGGTGCAATGTGGACATTCTGTCATTTTAAAGAAAATGTTTTACTTGTAATTATTGTGGATACATAATAGTTACATATCTTTATATGCTACATGTGATGTTTTAATACTGGCATGCAAGGCAAATTAAGTGGAGTACTCATCAACTCAGGCATTTAACATTTCCTTGTGTTAGGAACATCCCAATTCCACTCTTTTAGTTTTTTAAAAGTATACCCTAACTTATGTCTTGCTGCTGACCTTATGAAGGAAAGCATTTAGTTTTTCACTCTTTAGTTATGAAGTTAACTATAGGATTTTTGTAGCTGCCCTTTATCAGGTTGAGGAAGTTTCCTTATTTTCTTAGTTCGTTAGGTGTTTTTTATCATGAAAGGATATTGGATTTTATCAAATGTTTTCTCTGTGTTCATGTAAACGATCGTATGTTTTTGTGCTTTATTCTAAGACTAAATGAAATAATTTCTGGAGACATCTGGTAAAAGTCTGGTATATTCTGACTACTTAATAAATGTTAGTTAATCCTTACTCAAAACAGTACTTGTGATTTATAGCTATAGAGCAAGGGGAAAAGTTACATTTAATAATAGATGTCATCCCTGGTTTTTAATTATATAAACAGAACACAGAGTTAGGCAGGAGTCAGACTTAGTAATTTTTAATGGATTTTTCAAATTCCTGAGGAAGAAATAAGAGGACATTGACAAACTTGCATTGGCCACATGATAGAGCTTTTATTCTAGAGAAATAAAACAACAGAAAAAAATTAATTGGTGACTGGTGACATACTAGAAAATGTAGACTCCATAAACCTTCTTCCTTTTTTGTATTTGCTTTTCTTTTGCCTTGAGTGAGGTCTCTTTCTCTCTGTCTCTCTTAGTCAAGAGTGTGCATCTACTCACAATCTTTGTCTCTTGTTGGAAGTGGGGAGCTTATCATTGCTTTCAGTTTATAATAATTTTCATAATGGACCACACTTTTACCATTCTTGAGCCTCTCCAGAGGAACCAGATGCCTGGCATACTTGAGCTGCCAAAAAAATGGCAATAAAACCCAGTAAAATGTAGGAAAATGATATTTTCTTCTTTTATTGTATTTCAATCCTGACAGAGTGTCATTAAATAATGGGGATTTCAGAAGCTGGCTATGAAATCCACAAATTTTCTGGGCCCTTATTCTTATTCTTCATAGTTAAATAATTAAGCCTTGATCATCTTAAACACACACTTGATAGGTGTCATCTGATGACATTACAATTTTTGCTTTAACACATTAGGAAAAACATCAATGTTAAATTGACTTAATAATCTCATTCTTATTTTACATTTATGTTTTGATCATATAGCAGCCGATCATATTTGGGTGTTCAATTGATGTAAATTTTTAATATTGTGTTCTTACTTTTTTGATGTGTAACTTTCAATGATGCTTAATATGCTCCTTACCCTTTTAATCATATTTTAATAACATCTAGTGTGCTAATAATAGGTTTAGTAGCTTGAACATTGATTTTTATGATCTTTTATAGATATATATGCACACGTATAGCTTATTTAACATACTTAGGCATATCTTTATAGAGTTTGATGCATTCTTGACAAAATAGTTCTGATGTTCACATGCATAAAAAAAGCCATAAATCCATGGTTCTCAGGTAGAAATGATTTTGGAAATGTCTGGAGTCCTTTCTTACAATCACAACTACAGGGGTGGGTAGATGTCAGAGATTCTGTTCAGCATCCTACAATGCATAGGACAGCTCCCCCAATGAATAATCTGGCCTCGGACATCAATAGTATTGAGGTTGAGAATTATATACCCAATTATTGGGCATGTAATTGCCTTCTCCTGTTTTGGAACAAAAAATTTTTTAGATAGTTTTATGGCTAGCAAAGAAATAGACTCCAACATCAAAAATTCCATAAACTTCACTTTGTTTCTGCAATGCTTGTTAACTGTTCCAGTAACTTTCACACATAGAATGATATATAATTCCTATATCATTTCTGGCATGTAGAAATAGAAAACTTTCCACATAAGTATGCCTTTTCTTGTTGATGCAAAACAGACACAGGAATTTAAATGATTATCTTAAGGTTATATGGATGATTAGTGATCCCAGTTCCCTGTCCGATGGTAGGACAAGGACTAAGAGGTTCTTATGTTCTTAGAAGAAAAACAGACTACTAATTCCAGAGTTCAAAAGAACTGCTCTGTATTTTCTCCTCATCTCTTATATCCTTAGTAATATGAAAAATCTCAGGGGATTAATATGAAAAATCTCAGGGGATTAATTTTACCATTCTATTACTAAATACTGAACAATCTTATGTTATAATTTCAATATTTCTTTATTAATATAGAATTAGATTCACTTATGTTAACTTGAAATTTGCATTTAGCATTAATTATGTATGCAAGAGAAGTAAATTTAAAATGCATCCTGTAATTTCTGCTGATGAGGTTGTGAAACTGAAACATGCCAAGCATTGTGGACTTTCCAGGTTCTTCCTCTGCATATTCTAAGTCATGCTTACCTCTTTGGTAAGCTGTTGAACAGTAAATGAGCTTAGAATGGCTTTGGTCAGGATAGAGATTTAGATTAGAAATGGAACAATCATCAATGCCTAATAACTGTGGCATTAACCTTAGTGATGATGTCAGTGATTTTCAGAATAGTTAACCTAAAGAGAAATCTACTGGCATTTCCATCCAAAAAATTTGCTTCAACTATGCTACTATTTTGGACAGGAACTAAGACTGTTAAGCCCTAACTTGGATATTATTAATATTTTCAAATAATATCATCTGTTTGAATAGGTAAGGTAATTAATTTAATTTAATTTAATTTTTATTTCATGTTAATGTGAGGGTACAAACAACCAGGCCTCAATATTTGAATTTGTTAGGTACAGTCCCTCTTATATTTGTGTCCCACAATCAAAAAGTGTGCCACAAACTCCTACTTTATGCCCATTAAGAGGGAGCCCCCCCAAAGCCCACTTCCGCCTCTCTTTTCCCTTATTCCTCCCTCCCCCTGACTTGAATTGAAATGAGATTTTCTCCTATCGAGGTGTGAATTAGATCATCTACTGCCTTCACTTTAGTGTCAAGTACACTGGATGTTTGCTTTTACATTCTTGTGATACTTTAAGAAGAATGTGTTCCAACTCCATGCAGGTTAATACAAAAGATGTAGCATCTCCACATTTTTATGGTTGAATAGTATTCCATGGTACACACATACCACAGCTTGTTAATCATTCCTGGGTTGATGGGCATTTAGGTTGTTTCTCCATGTTGGTGATTGTAAATTGAGATATGATAAACAATCTAATGCAGACGTCTTTATGATAAAATGGAATTTTTTCTTCTGGATAGATGCTTAGTAGTGGGATTGTGAGGTCAAATGGGAAATCTTATTTTGGTTTTTTGAGAATTCTCCATAGTTCTTTCCCAAGAGGCTGTATCAGTTTACAGTCCCTCTAACAGTGTAAAAGTGTTCCCCTCTTTTCACATCCACATCTGCAACTTTGGGAATTTGTGATGTGAAATCTTACTGGGGTTAGGTAATATCTCAGGGTAGTTTTGATTTGTATTTCTCTGATTATTGGGAGTGATGAGCATTTTTTCGTGTTTGTTAGCCATTTGTCTGTCTTCCTTGGAGAATCCTGCCTCTTTCCCAGTGATAGATAGGATTATTTGCTCCCATTTTATTGATTATTTTGAGTTATCTATAGATCCTAGTTGGTAATTAATTTTAAATTAAGTAGAGCTGTAGCCTAAATTATCTTTACATAAATATTGATCATTTAGTATAAGTTCCATTTAAATGTTTTTAACACTTTGTACAAACCTTTGAAAGTGAATGCACAGGGAAAGGTTACAAAACTATCCATTCTACCTTAAAATCTTACCCATCTGTCAAGCCAGGATTTCCTGAAATTTAGTGTCTGCAAGATTTATTCTCCATACACTTAATGTCAGATATTTAGAACTGAGAATGCACCAGAGAGGCACAGTGGATTTGTATATGTTTATTGAAGTAAAATATTTTAGGGAGTAGATCAGTAAATTCTGGGGTAACCCTGGGGAGATGAAATGGGACCAGCAGCAAAGAGGAAAGGCTATTATTGATAAGTTACCAAATATAAAGGAGATATTTTTAGGAATTTTTAGCTTAGTGGTAGATGCGCAGAAAACTAAGAGAAAGGAAATGAGGGGTGAAATGACCCCATAGCACTGTTCCCAAGTTATTTATCTGGTTGAATTGCTAGGAAGTGAGTTGTGATTAAAACTCCTCACATTATCTACTGAAGTAGTATGGTGAGAATGGAGGAGTTATTTGTAAATACTTATATTCTAACAGTTGTTCACACTCCAATTACGAGGGGAGTTTTAATCATATGAATGAATGTACCCCACCTAGAGATCTAGGGCTAGAGCTGAGAAATTACTCTTAACAAAGCAAAGAAAACTCTATGAGCTATTCTAAAATATAGAAAACCAGTAATCCAAAGGAGTTGGGTCTGACAGCATCTCATGTGATGTATACTTGATGTGTATGACTTCATAGGTCTGTATTTGGGGCTATATTTTACCCTTTAAGAAAGAATAAGAAAAAGTTGATAACACTCACTGTTGGTCTCCTCCTTATCCTAGGGAGCTTTATAGAATCCAGTGCACAGTGATTAGGAAAGTCCTATAGCATTAAAAATGTAAAGCCATTGCATTATTTCCTAATTTACTAAGAGATGCCCATCTTTTTGGCTTTTTTGCACATTGGAAGAATGAGTTATCATGGGTCTTGCATTAAATGCACAAACGCTAATGAAAGCTGATAGCTAATGAAAGCTGATAACTAATGAAAGCTGAACAAAAGAAAAATGCCATGCATACTTTTGTGATATCTGCCACCACAGATAAACAAAAAGTCCTCATCTAATAATCCTAATTATGAAGCGGCCCATTCAAAGAGTTTTTTAAAATCATCCAGCAGGTCCCAAGTTTGTGATCGCTAATATAGAAAATGTACATATCTAGGTAATAAAATGTCTTTGGGCTTTTAAAATTTTTTTATTATAAAACTAAAAGGAAAATGAGCAACATAAAACTAGTGGGGTAGTAGATAATGTATTTGAGAAACGAATGCACCAGTATCTGGTTCAATGGAAGTAGCTACAATTCTCAGTGATTTCTCAAGGTGCTTGTCAGACATTTTGGTTCTAATTTTACCCTTCAGTCTTGAAAATAGTCGCTCACAAATGTAGGTGCTGCCAAAAATCTATGACATGAATAAGATGTGATTGTGAAGCGAAGAGTGTTTGTCTCTGGGAAGACAGGACCTATAAAAGTCGAGGACAGCGACATGATCACATTTTTCTTTAAGTTGAATGTCAGATTGAAGCTGTATGCTTTCCGTTTGAAAATTGGCAGCTAACATATTGATGTGGACTGAAAATGGAGTCACAAATGCATCAAAATATCGACTATTTTCCCAGAAATCTTAAAATCTGTTTTGAAATTCTTGCTTCAAATCAAAAAACAAGGCTGCATATTTTTCACTGTTCACTGTTTAGCCAATGTGTCAAAATGCATGAAATTGTTTGCCATAATTTCAGTTTTATTTGAAATGTTGTTATGGTCTGAAACAGTGAATTTATGAGTTACTTTTCACCTTGAGGACACATGTTTCACTCATTTAAATGAGAGGTTAAATCTATTGAAAATGCTAAATCTGTAAGCCCATTTTCATCATCAAGTTCTGGCACAAATTGGTTTTTGACACCATAAACAACTTGATAACATGACTTACATAATAAAATCTTTTCAACATATGTGCTCAACGTAGCCATCTTACTTCCAAAAAGCAAATGATATCACCATAGTCAGCATCAGTACTTCCAAGGAATTCCTGAAATTGGCAGTGATTCAATCCCTTGGCCTTTATGAAGTTCAGTCTTGATGACAATTTGCATGACAGTATCCATTTTTAAAGCTTTTGTGCATAAATTTTTTTATTTAATATTTTAATTAAATATAAATTTCATTATACTAAAAGGCAAAGATTATCACATAGGACAAAAAAGGAAGGCTCAATTATATGTTATCTATAAAAAATCCACTTCAAATACTGTATAAAGTTAAAGGTATATTAAAAGGAAAGGAAAGGAAAAAATATATAACATGCAAATAGTAATCAAAAGAAATCTAGAGTAGTTATATTAATGTCAGATTGAATAGACTTTAGAAGAAAGAATATTTCCAGGAATAAAGAAGGACATTACATAATGATAAAAGGTCAATTCACCATGAAGATGTAAAAATCCTAAATGAATAAGCACTTAAAAAGGAATTTTCAAAACATGTGAAACAAGAATTCATAGAATTGAAAGAATGAATGAAATCCACAGTTAAAGATTTCAAGTACTATCTCTCAGTAAAGAGAAGACAGACAGAAAAACAGCAAATAGTATAGAAAATGTGCTCAATACTGTTTACCAATTTGATCTAATTAACATTTATAGAACACTCCACTTGACAATAGGAGAATGTGTATTCTTATCAAGCATACATAAAATATTCACCAAGGTAGACATGTTTTGGGCCATAAATCCATCTCAATAAATTTAATTTAAACAAATTAAAGGCACAGTATGTTTTTTGACGCAGTTGAGTCAAACTTGAAATTAATAAGATATTTTCTTTAAAACTCACAAATAATTAGAAATTAAATAATACTTTTTTTTAAAAGTATTCCTTCTGTTTTAACTCGGGTTACTGTCTTTCTAGGAATATCAGTATGCCACATAGTAAATTCAGTCTGCTTTGGGGGTTCAGAAGGATTGTAGCAAACAGCCCACCCACAGGGGGGCACACATGCCTGTTATTGGGTGTTATTATATATGTGAGTTCCTTCAGGCTTTCCTGTACATTTATAATTAGAGTAAGCCAATAACACAGTTTTGACAGTTTGTCTAGTTTGGATTACTTTTTGGATACATTTTTCACAATCTTCACCATGTCTTACACCTAAGATTAAAGAAAAAAGGTGAACAAGTCCAAAGCAAAAAATCAGTCCCACGCCGCTGCTGCTCATCCTCAAGCTTCTGCCATGCGTAGACCAATCAGCTCCTGGTATGTGACTGGGGCAGGGCTATGGTCTGTTTTCTCAGGGTAAGACGTTGGGGATGCTCTGGGTGTCATTGGACCGTCCACTCCTGGTCACTGGTTTTACATGCGAGCCATGTATCCAGGCAGGAATGTCATCCACCTTCACCGCAGTTGGTGTGGACAGGATCATTAAGTAGGGCCCTTTCCACCATGGTCTCAGTGGGCTCATGCTCCATCTTTAATCCACATCTGGTTACCAGGAGAATAGGGATGGACTGGGGGAGATAAGCTATCTGTGACATCTATCATTCACCCCTTCTGAAAACTTTTTTCCATTATTTTTCCCAGTGATGTTAGTTAGTTAGTAAGTTATGTTTTTCCCATTTCTCTCAAGGTCCCTGGTAAACTTTCTTTCCCCTGCATAAATTTTCTTGATGTAGTATGCAATGTCACTTCATCAAACATGAGCTTTGGGTGGCAAGTGCATTGTCTTCTATTAGTTTTACAAGTCTCTCTCTTTTATCTACCATTGCTGGGGCACCATCAGTAACTGTAGCAGATATGTTGACAATGGACAAAGAAAATTAATATATTTTTTACTGCTTCCTATGAATCTCTTGAAGTGGTTGTTTCTTTTAATGGCACTAAGGAAGCCATTCCTTCAGTGATATTATCTTTGTTATCAATACTTATAACAAAGATGGCAAGTTGAGCTGTATTTGTAGCATGAGTGCTGTCATCCATCACCAAAGCATAAAATTTGAAAGTAACAGCTTTACTCTCCAAATTTCATTCTATAGATTTTCTAGTTTCTTCAGTTCTCCTGGCTATAGTCTGATGAGACAAACTGATTTTAGAAATGCCCCCCTTTTTTTCAGGGCAAATTATATCCACCATGCTTTTCACACATTGCTTAATAAACTCACCATCAGTAAGTGGTGCTGATTCTTCTACGATTAAGTATGCTACCACATAACAGCTTTTACAATGGAATCTATCTGAGTTGTAACTTTTAAATAATTTTTTGTTGAGGAGACAGACTTTTTTCAGTTCTACTGTTTTGTCCTTAGGACACAATCCTTCATATGCATCAAATTTGGCAGCATGTTTTTGCACATCATGTCTTTTCAAATTATAGTCTTTGAAAACTGGTGCAAACTCCCCACAAATTAAGTAGAGTGTCTTACTGTTTGCCTTGACAAAACAAATATTCATCTGGTCACTTTTCATTGAAAGTCTTCCTTCATTTGTAATTTTTGGTTTGGAGGCTTTTTTTTCTTTTAAGATATTGTAGAAGCCATGCTGGGATTAAAAGGGTAATAATAGATAAAGTACTATGTTTACTTTTATTATGATAATTAACTGACAGGAAAATAGAAATCATGGTTTGGGCCCTTCCACACCTCAGCTGCCAATTCAGCACAAGGCGGAGGGCTGATGGGAAAGCCTGCTGGGTGATGTGTGAGGCGTCACCAAGGTGTGGAAGTACCTTGATAATCAGGTAAGAATGCTCACCAGACTTCTAAATAACATGTAATGCCTCACGTTGCAACGGTAGGTTGAAATATTATTGATAATTGCTACCTTGCCAGGTCACCATGAGCACACGTCATGTCTGATGGTGTCAGTTCTGTGCTCACATGGAAGGCAGCTCACAGCAATGTGTACAAATAGCAAGTGTGTGTTTATCTGACATGACACCGTAGCACAACACAAGAACCGCGCAATGGAGTTCAACCAAAAAAATCTCATAATGTTTGAAGTAAGTTTACATTTTATGTTGGACCACATTCATTGCCATCCCGGGCTATGTGCAACCTGCCGGTCGTGGGTTGGACACCCCTGACCTACAAGCAGTGACACCCTCGCGACGGTGTGCACACCAGTGCCCGTATCTTGTTTTCTAATACCGCTCTTTACTGGAGGAATGGCTGATTCTAGGACTGGGGCAGGAACTATTTGAGATGAGCCAGAAGTGTCTTGTGGAGCCAGAAAGTGAGCAAGGGATCAAAATACAGAACGAAACAACTCCACAACAACAGATACGTGTCAAAGGGCAATGGATGAACCTGGGGACACTATGCTAAGTGAAACAAGCGTGGTCCAGATGGATAAATTCCATTACGTGTGGAATCTAAAGATGTGGAACTCACAGAAGCAGAGAGGAGAAGGGTGGTTGCTGGGGGCTGGAGAGATGTTTGTCAAAGTTTCAGTTGATAGGAGGAATACCTTCTGGAGACCTAATATACAGCATGGCAACAATAGTTAATAATACTTGAAAATTACTTAGAGTGGATCTTAAATCTCTCCACACCAAAAGAGTATGTCAGATGATAAGTATGTTAATTACCTTGATTCAGTCATTTCACAGTGGATACGCCTATCAAACTATCGCATCATACACCATAAATATATAAAATTTTATTTGTCAATTATGCATTAATAACACAGGGGGAAAGTAATTGAAAAAAGAATATTGATTCATTCCTTTAATATTAATGTAAGATGTAATACTAATGTAATGTTAATATGAGATACTAATACACATAATAAGGAGAATGGGATGTGGGGTATACAGGAACTTTGTATATTATCTTTGCAGATTTTTATTAATCTAAAATTATTCAAAAGAAAGTGGGTGAATGGACATTCATAATAAAAATCAGACAAACAATGGATGTATACTTTTAGTTTATATGTGAGACTCTCCCATTTAAAACTAGAAAAACATGGTTAAAAAGTATTGTGGAAATCTAATCTAGAAAATTGTATCCTGGAACATGTTCACCTTTCCTGAATTATTCTCAGTACAGTAGATGAAAAGATTTAAATATTGGCATTTTTCTGAACCAAGGGGTGGGAGGAGCCTGGATTTTATAAAATTAACTTCTTTACCTAAATCTATTTAATAATAAACATGATATATTTAAAGAAAAGTTATTTGTGTTATGTAAATGTCTGCTACCTAGTAGAACATCTCAATTTTAAATTCAGGGCAAATAATATATATTTCATTAGATGTTGAGTTTGGAAGCATTTTGCCCATAAGTAATCCACTTTATGTGGACTCATATTTGTGTGGCTGTCATACTTTCAGGATTTGATTTTGTGATTAGATTAGGCCTTTGTTTAACTGAATCAAAGTTCTTTTCTTTTCTTTTTTTTTTTTGCCTTGTAGCTTAGTTTTGGAAGATAGACGGGCCATGCATTTGTGTGTATGCAAGCACATGTAGATGCGTGCGTACTAACCCTGTCTGTGCAACACTATCAACAAAATATTTTACCAAGAAAATCGACAGGGATTTAAATAAAAAAGGAATTTTAAAAAGTCAATGTTTGCCTCTCTCATGTAGAAGAAAAGGAGTGCTGAAAAAATTACCGATGTTCACACATTCTGAAGAGTGTGAATTTTATTCACCAATTTGCTTTTTATACCAGAGGCCAGCTGCTACCTTTTGGAAGAGTGAAACACTTCAGCCAGAATTGTCTGCAGCTCAGTATAGCTCTAATGGCAGAAGAAATCTTACCAGATTATGTCCTTTGATTTTCACAGATTTTTTTTTTGTTGTTGTTCAGAGGATCTGGCAAGGGGTTGTGGTTTCACACTTCAGAAATACATGGTGGCCAAGAGTTATTTCTGGAGCTTTCTTTTAAAACCTTATCTGCTTTTGAGATTCTCTGTGTTTCTGAATCCTTTCCTTACTCATTCCTCACCTGAAATGAGATATTTATATCTTTTTTAAAAACTAAGACACTTAAAAGTGAAAAACTGCATTTTCTACAACAGAGAAAGACTGTAACACCAGCTAAGCATTTGAGAGGCCCCTGTGTTGGCAGGTACCTTGCCCAGTGACCACTAAGCCTGGGAAATGCCTCCCTCATTCATAGAACACGGTGCCATGAATCATGAACTGTCAGACACAAATTCTCCATGCAGGAAGTTACTTCCTAAAATGAGAGTCCAATATCATTGGCTTTGGAAGAAGAGAAACTTTGTGCAGGTCTTGAATCTGCCTCTTCCTAGCTATGTGAGCTTGGTCACATTCCTCTTCACTTCTCTGCCCCTCTGTTTCTTTATCTGCAGAATGAGAAAAAAAAAGAGATGTCTAACTCCTGGACGCTCTTGTTTTTAGTCTTGAAGGAGGTAGTTCTCCTAATCAGAGCACTTGGCAGAGTTAAATGCTTGCTCACCATTTTGATCATCATGCTGGCATTTGTGGAAAATGTGCCTGAATAGTGCCACCAAATATGTTGCTTCTCAGTGATCAGCTGCACAAGAGTTCCTTGAGAATAGATACAAGAGAAGTCTCTGAGAGTATGTGTCTGATTAAAACAAGAAGTATGTGCCAAGAAATGCCAGTGCTTTTTTGAATCTTCAGTTAAAATAGAGCTCTGCCCATTCATCCTTCGGTATCTCCAACCAAGCTAAGCTCTGGAGCTCTTATCACTGTACTTGGTCCTCCAGGGCTCCCTGCCCTGCCCCAGGGATGCTTGCATACCTTTAAGCACTCAGCAGACATTTTGGGAGACCAGGCCATCTCCAAGCCTCAGGGTCAGGGATGGACCTGTGGCCCGAGGCCGCCTCAGCTCTTGCAGGACAGCACCCTCCCCTACCACCCTGCTCTACACCCATTGGTGGGGACCGTTCACAGCTTAGGAAGCAAGGTAACTGCAGGCAGGTCACCCAGCTCTTCTGGGACCCAGCTTCCTCTTCGCTCAAATGAGAAAGCTGCAAAAGACAATGTTTGGAAGATGACTTCTCCATCGTTGTCTTGGCTTCAATAAATTATTGAATATAGTTAGCAAAAAATAAATGATAAGGGCACTGCCTTGAAGAGGCTTCCTTTTCCATGAAATTTTTCGGGTTTTTTGTTTGTTTGTTTGTTTTTTCTTTTTGCTGCTCAGGTCACAGTGAGCTCTATCTTTAAAACTCTTAATGTGTCCGTGACACACAATTTTGTATCACAGCATATATCTCAGTTCTCCAGCTGTTTTATGAGTATAAGCCATATTTATGGACACTGCAAGTTCTTTTTTTTCTGTTGGTAAATTAGATTTTTTAAAATTAATGCACAATAGATGTACGTATCTTTGGTGTACAGGAATGTGATAATTTATAATTTTACATACTCATAGAACATGTAAAGATCAAATCAAGGTAATTGGGATACCCATCAATGTAAATATTTATCTTTCCTTTGTGATAAGAATATTATTTAAATTATACTCCTCTGTTTTGAAGTATACGATAGATTATTGTTAACTTTAGTCACCCTACTGATCTATCAAATGCCAGGTCTTATTTCTTCCATTAATTGTACCTTTGTAGCCATTAATGAACCTCTCTTCATCTTTCCCCATCCCCCCACCCTTCCTGACCTCTGGTAACCACCAATCTGCTCTCCTTCTTCATGAGATCCCCTGTTTTAGCTCCTAATGTATTCATGAAAACATTCTATTTTAGTTTTAGTAATTCTCTTTTAGTTTTTTGAAGAAGTTTTTTTTAAGGTAGAGATAATATTCTTTTTATTCTTCTCCTCCCTAAGAAGCCTTACCAAAATTACATTCAAAATTAACTTATTCTTTAAAATTATAATTCTCTCTATAGTACACAAGTGTTTAATGTATACAAAATCTGATAGTTTAACATACAAATGAAGTGTGATTTTGTATGTCATGTATTTCATATATACTATACATGGTCTTATGCATACATATATGCACGTATACTTTTTGGCTCAAAAGCACATACAAATATAAGAAATCATTGTTATTAAAATCTATAGCAGAGAACTCAAATTAATCAACAAAAGAAGAGCAAACAATCCCATCTATCACAGGTTAAGAGACATAAACAGAACCTTCTCTAAGGAAGACAGACTAATGGCTAACAAACATGAAAAAATGCTCATCATCTCTAATCATCAGAGAAATACAAATCAAAACCACCCTGAGATATCCCCCAATCCCAGTGAGAATAGCCCATATAACAGAGTCCCAAAGCTGTAGGTGCTGGCATGGATGTGGAGAGAAGGGAACACTTTTACACTGTTGGTGAGACTGCAGACTAATACAGCCTCATTGGAAAGAAGTAATGAAGAACCCTCAAAGAACTCAATTTGATCTCTCAATGCCATTACTAGACATCTGCCCAGAAGAAAAAAAATCATTTTATCATAAGGACATTTTCACTAGAATGTTTATCGCAGCTCAATTTGAAATTGCCAAGATGTGGAAACAGCCCAAGTTCCCATAAACCCCTCAATGGATTAATGAACTGTGGTATATGTACACCACAGAGTACTATTCATCCATTAAAAGAAGATGGAGACTTTACATCTTTTGTATTAACCTGGATAGTAAAGTCTCACAAGAATGGAATAGCAAGTATCCAATGTACTTAATACTAACATGAAGCCAGTAGACAAAGTCATACACGCCCACACGAGAGAAAAACTCAATGCAATTCAAGTTGGGGGTGTGTGCTCCCACCTAGTGGGCACAATGTAAGGGTACAGGGCACACCTCTCAGGTGCAGGACACAACTACAACAGGGACTTTACCTAATAAATGCAAACATTGTAACCTAATTGTACCCACATATTAATCTGAAATTAAAAAAATTACCGTATATACTCGAGTATAAGCTGAGTTTTTCCGGCACAAAATTTGTGCTGAGTTCGGGTTTTTCAGCACAAATTTTGTGCCAAAAAAACTCGGCTTATACTCGAGTATATACGGTAAAATGATTTTTAAAAATCTGTAGCAAATGATGATCTTGTGCTATATAGAAAAATCAAGATATTTTTTGATTTACCCTTCCGGGATTCCAAAATCAACCTATCATATTCCTGGAAAGATTATCTATTTGGATCTTACTATCTTTGTAAGAAGTATGAGCATGTGGCCTAGGAGAGAGATAACAGAGATTATCTCTCTGACCCCTTTTTAATATATTAAATAACTCAGATTCCCCTAAAATCCATATTGATTATAAGTGACCACTGCTTTTCTAGAAATTGAAAGGCCACATAAAAATAATGGCATAAGGAGCGAACTGATTTCTTTTTTTCAACAAAATTATGTAAGCACAGACTGAATTGGAAATAACTAGATCAAGGTTAAATTATTCCCCCCCCCCCCCACTGCTTAATAGCAGTAGCAATGAAAAAATGCTGGGAGCCAAAGAACAGGATATTTAAAAAGAAGCAAGTTATTTGGGATTCATTTGTGGATACAGTGTGGGAGATAAGGCCTAGGTTTCTATTCCAAGTTAAGTTTTCCTATCTTGGGGGGAGGTCAAGGCAGATACGAAAAGATTACTCAAAATGTGACTCAAAAATAAGGTGCAGTAGATGCTATGGAAAAGAAAGACTGGGGGAGGAGAGGAAGAGATAGAAGGGAGGGGATGAACAGGGAGAGGAGGGAGGAGCTCGAAGCGGGAAGGGGCACAGAGAAAGAGCAGAGGGAGGCAGTAACTGCCCTGGTGGGCAGGAGCCCACGGAGACAGCAGGGCTTCCTGCTGCCCCTTGACTGAAATGTTTGTGGTCAGAGGTGAAAGGGGCTTTAGCAAAGGAGGAAAGCACAGTGCCCAGCTAGAAACACGCTGCACGTAGGGTATTTCCACCTGCCTGGGCTTTTTTTCTTTTTAACTGACTCCTTCCCTGGGCTCTTTGTCTCTGAACCTGTTGCAGATTTCAGCAACAATAACAAAAGCTAGCACAGGGGGAAGAAAAGATCATGCTATGCCGTTTTACACTCACCACTCACTTCCTCTGATAGTCAGAGGAGGTGTGTACTCAGACCCATACCCCCTGATTCTTGTTAAAGGTAGAGAAATTTTACGAGCTGGTTATTAACCTGTTGGTAGCTTAAAATCAACCACGGAGAGAGCATTTACACCTTGGAAATTGGCAAATAAGAGGGTTGTGTTCCCCCTTCCAGAGTCAGTTTACCAGCCTGCCATTGGGAGGTTTTAGCTGGATGAAATTTGCATGAGATTTATGTGGTTTTCCTGCTCTTTTACATTTGATACGGTTCTCTAATGGTTAAGTGCTATCCAGATTCAGAATTTAAAATCCTTCAAAATTTCAGAAATAGAATTGATCGTTGGGCTAATTTTATAATTTAAAATAGCATGCAAATCTGAGGCCCAAACACCTGCGTACTTTTCACTTCCAGGATATCATCCCAAGGAGAGCTAGGGAAATTGACGAGAACTGACTTTGGTGTTTTAAAACAAAGGATACAGGAAAAGTGTATTATGCAAACTTATTCATAATTAAGCCAGACTCACAATGCTAATTTTAATATAGAATAACTTTAAAATTTCAATTTAATTCCTATTGATTGCATGTTGGGTGAAGTAAACCAGGGAGTTTCTATTATCCTTATTTCTTTTTGTTTTTTCCATCTTTATGGTTGAATTAACATACACAGCACTTCTTTTTAAGCTGGAGATTAATTTAATTTTAACTACCTAGTTCACTAGTGGGCAGGTCTGGACCAAGACCTTCCCCTCCTGGCTCCTGCTTTTTTGAGGATATCTCATGCAGATTTAAAGGATGACCCATTGCTCATTTATCAAGCTAATGTTACTTTCTGAACATGTGTCAGTTACATTTGATAAAGGTTTATATGTGTGCAGCTAATAGTAGTTGAGTGTCACTTTGTTACAGGCTCTGGCTGGTATTTCATATACAGTAGAACTTCCATAATTGACCATGTGCCTCCATTGACCTAATTTTTACAGACTGGACATGCACCACATGTACACATCAGTGCAGTAGGCCAAGTTCCTTGTGTTGACTACCTCTGTATGTTGACAGACTCTTGGGTGATCAATGTACAGAGGTTCAATGTTATTTCTGTATTTCTAAAATCCCACAGGAATCCCATATGGTAGATATTATCACTCCCAACCCAGAAAAGTTAATTACTTACCCAAGGTCACACCAGTGTTAAGAATCAATGGTTAAACTCTTTGATTCCAAAGCCTAAGTTCTTTACGCTACACCATGCTTTCCTCACATATACGATAGGATTTCAATGTTCCTGTTACTTTGTGGAATGCAGAGTAGATATTACCACTACTTTACAGATTAAGTTTTCAAGAAGGTTTAGAGGCAATATGTGAAATAATCATCCAGCTAAAGAGATCCTTCTTGTCCAGAGCTCCTCCCCAGACAGCTAAAATTATGAGGGCAATAACAAAATTAAAATAAGGTCATCTTATCTGACTTAATGTGAAACTTGAGTAGGACATTATCACAAACTGATAAAAGCTTCTACCAACCACATATAAATGTCTTTAAGTGGTTTGTATTTTAAAAGCACCAATGTGGGCCAAGGAAGCTTGCTCCAGCTTGCTTGTTTCCGTCAGAGTGATGTTTGGAACGGCGTGTGCTCTGTATCGGTCCTGTTGTTTGTGGGAAGGACCATTTCTCACCCATCCACCCTCCCCTCTTACTGGGCCTCTAGTCTTAGGAAAAAAGGTGATGTTTCATTTTTGTGGGTTCGTTTGTTTTTGTTACAAGGAATTATTCTTAGTGACATTGAAAATAATTCTCTCTCACCCAAGGAACTTTTAGTCTCCCAAGTTTACACTTCACATTGGCAATAAAAGGAAGCCAGAACGCAAGTGGAGAAGAGACGAAATGCAGAATTCACCAAAAGACGCTGCTTCCTCCGGCCGGGGCTGAATTAAGGGGAACCCCTACACCACTTTTCCAGATGTGGCTTGGAGGAGCAGGAAGAGGCCAAATTTGGAAGCCTTCAAAACTGCCCAGTTGATGGAGGGGTTTTGTTAGAAAAGGGGGTTCTCAGAGCCAAACTGAATGTCATGTGCAAATCTTCTAATTTATTTCATCTTTGTTATGTGAGTGGTAGATGCTTGGACTGAAAAGAAAAACAGATTTGTAGGAACATAGCACCAAATTTCCAGCTGACAGCCCTCTGTGGGGTTCCAAGTCGCCCAGCCAGTGCAGTGGGGGATTCATTAACAGCTTCAAAGGGGCCTGCCTCACTGCCCCGGTCCTTCCTCTGTTCTCTTCTGCCTCAATGTTGTCCCCTGCCTCCAGCATCCTCAGCTTCTGTCCCCTCACGTCTAACAGGTGGCCCAGCAGGAGTCAGGGTGGGAGGTTTGATGAGGAGCAAATAGCAGCCCTTGCAAGTTCATCACTCTGGTGAGGTGATGTGACAGCCACACATTTCAGGGACAATAACAAAAGCTAGCACCGGGGAACAAAAGATCACGCTATGCCGTTTTACACTCACCAGCTACCAGCAGCCCAACATTAAATCACCAAATGTGTCCCTATAAATAAGACTCAGGGTGACAAAATTCATCTTTACAGCTTAACAAATGACGTTAATTGCCTAGTAAGAATAAGAAACCTCCTTCTATTATCAAATGTATTACTTTAGGAAATAATTAGGGCCTACTGACAATAAAGTCATGGGGCTCATCTTTTAAAAACAAATTTGGGGCTGAATGTGGTATCTCATGCCTATAATCTCAACACTTTGGGAGGCGAAGGTGAGAGGATTGTTGAAGCCAGGAGTTTGAGAGCAGCCTGGGCAACATAGTAAGACCCTGTCATTACAAAAAAAATTTTTTTTTAAATTAGCTAGGTGTCGTGGTACATGACTGTAGTCTCAGCTACTTGGGAGGCTGAGGCAGGAGGATGGCTTGAGGTTAGATGTTTGAGGGTTACAGTGAGCTGTGATCACCACCCGGCCACTCTGGCCTGGCACAATAGAGCAACACCTTGTCTCTAATAAAAAGAAACAAATTTTATGATATTTATACAAACACATACACATACATACATACATGTATATAATATCAATAGTCCATATGTGTAGAGACACATGTATATCTAAGTGAGCTCCTATGCTTTGAAACCATCACCACGGCAGAGTTCAAGCTTCTTGAAGTCATGTTATTGGAAAGCTTCTTTCTTTGTGGTTGACATTGGAGCCCGTTTGTGAACCTAAGAAAATCATCCTTTGGTATTTAAAATCTTTTAGCCTCAGTGGAGTTAGCCAGTTTGACCTCATACATTATTTGCTAATTTGGTTTTGGCTCTTTCCCAAAGTCAAATCCAGATCCAGAGGATGATGAGTCACCACTATTTTGGGGTTTTGAGGAATTGGAACCAGATGGTAAAGGCCTAAAACTCCGGAGATGGGGTTTGCACAATCACCGTGGCAGTGGGAAAAGTATCGGGATGACTGTTTTGTATAGAGCCCGTCATGTTTGTACATAGAAATGGTTTGGACATATGGCTTTTGAGAGAGTGTCTTTTCCTCAAGGTGCTGAGGGAACAGTACCTGGGAAGACACGGCAGTCAGAAATAACAAGGTGTGGGGGACCTTGTGACGAGCTGGCTTGCTGGGTCACAGGGAGGAGTGGTGGATGGAATGGAAGCAGATGGGTGGGACCTGCCTCTCTGCTGCAAGCAGAAAATCTGAGAAAGGAAGTATAAAGAAGATACCCTTTGAAATGCTCTTTTATTCTATTTATTCTATGCCATATATTCATAACCTTTTCTCTGATAAAAAGGATTGCTTTTAGTATAGTATTTATTTTTAGAGATATACTTTCCACAGATTTGCATAACTAAGATGTGGTTCTCTAATGGTTAAATGCTATCCAGATTCAGTTTGTTAGAAAGAGATGAGGAAACAGAAGGAAAGCAAAAGACCTGTGGTTGTCCAGTAACTATTATGTATCTGAATATGAACTCTTACAAAAGGATAGTGGCATTCAGACAGGTGAGTTCTTTTGGCTTCAATTAGATGCTACATAATGAAAAATCTAGTAATGATTTAACATTCTGCTTCATTCAATATTTGCAAGATTTTGAATGGGTGAAGCTGCCTTTCAATGTGTTCTATTTTCAGGCGCCTGAAACTCAATGAAAGAGTTCCTGGCCTCTGCATTTGTAGATCTGGGTCAGAGCCTTAGTTCACTGCTGTGCTCGCTGTGTTATCTTGGACAAGTTACTTAACCTTTCTGAACCACATATGTAAAACAAGGTTAATTATTTTTATCTTCTAGGGTTATTATGGGGATCATACGAAATTTAACTATTTGTGTAAGCACAGCATGGAAAAGGCATTCAGGCAATAATCGTCCAGTAAAAAAATGGAATGTAGCTACCCCTGGAGACTTGAGTGCTGTCAAATGGTATTTGAAATGAAAACTCTGTTTCACAACTTTTGTTTCTCTGTTGGTTTCCAATATATCATACAGATAAACTTTTAGCCAAGATACCACAAATAGAGTTGAGGCCTCTTAATAGCTGCCTCTCAATCTGACTCTCTTAAACCTTGCCCTTTGCTATGAATATGTCTCCATATCAGTTTCTTTGAAGTTGTTTCGTTTAGTAGAGCGTAGCATCTAACATTAGAAGTGGACTGTCAGCAGTTGATGTGTTCATCCCACATAGACACGTGTTGGAGCTATTTGATTTATTCACTCATCAAAGCTCAGTAACATTTCCAAGGTCATGTCTTAGCAAGGCATGTCCAGTTTCATTGCATTTAATGTTGGTACAGATAATAAAGCTTCAGTGAAAATCTCTGCATGAAAATACAGCAGATATTAGCCTTTTTATCTTAATATTTGAAAAGGTAAGGTTAGAAAACCAATAAAAGAATTTTAGTATCTTTTTAGTAAGTATGTTTGGTTATGACATCCCCAAGGATGGGTAATTCTATACCTTATTTTGGGGTAATCAAGGAAGCCAGTATATTTTTATAACACTATAGTAACGTTATAGGCTAATATATCACTCGGAACCGTAAACTGCTTTATCCTACTTTATTACAATAAGGCCTGAGAAGGTATGCCTGTTCGTATTGAATTTTGAACAGTTATGTTTCCAAGGAAACCAATCCATTGTCAGCAAAAGATGTGTCCAAAGCAGTGCAGAAACGTTTGCCCAAAATAATATTATAGAACCTTATTAAAAAGTGTGAATTCAGATGTCCTCCACAGCCCTAAAGCAATAATTAAAAGAGGTTCACAGTTTTTGCAGAGCTGACTCCATTAATAACTCACCATAAAATGTATTCCAAATAAAGATTTGTGTGGTAGAAAGTAAATGATTCACCTTCAAGATGTATCCAGGTTTGAAAGTTAAAATCTGAGATGTAGTATGGGTCTGCGAATGAAGAATTGATTTGATCTTTGCTTCCTCTACGAATACATATGTAATTGTATATGGGGAAATCTTGTCTGTCTCAAATTTTTGACAAGTGGATGTGCATTGGGTTGTAATTTGTCTTCTTATTCTCTTTGAAGGAAGTCTTTGCTAGTGTGAAATTCTTGACTTATTTGAAGACTTTTTTTTCATCACCAGCCTTTACTATTTACTCTAGGCATATATTTTTTAAAAAGGAAAAAAAAAAAAAAAAGGACACGTGTCAGCTTGTTTTCAGCTGATTATTTTCAGCTCAAATAAAACCAAAGCAGCACATTTCCTCTGCCCAGTGTTAAAATCATCAAAGCAAAGCTCTCAAATTACCTGGTTCACAGGCACAATCTAACAGGCCTCATGTTTTATGCGTAATCCTATCAGGTATGAATGATGAATAGTTAACACGACAGTTTAATGTGCTTAACTTTGGTCAATGTACCATCCAGCTGAGTTGGTGGGAGTTTGGTGACCGAGGCTGCGTCTTCCTATCCGTCCCTTTCCTCTATTCCCTCTGTGATCACTCTACGTCAAGTCCGAATCAGCTCTGACTTAGATTTTTAAATTGTTACAGTTGGAACACTTTACAACTCACTTCCATGTTGCTGCCAAAATGTTCTTTTGGAGACAGATCATGTCAGATTTTTAAATAACATTTTAATTTCATTTTCCTTCAGAACAGTATCCAAAGTACTTGATCGTGGCGGTTAAAGCTGATTACACCTGTCTCCCCCTTTCCCATCCTTAGCACTAACCTTGTATGGATATGCCTTACAGTTTTACATATTCAGGATATTTCTTGTAAATGGAATTATACAATATATGACTTTTTCGTTCCTTTTGCATTCTTTTGCCTGAAAACCTCCCATGTTTTCATGGTTCATGCATGTTGTAACTCATCGTCAGTACTTCCTTCCTTAGTATGACTTGCTAATAACCTGAATACATCTGCTGCATTTTGCTTGTCTGTTAATCAGTGATAGATATTTGGGTTGTTCCCTCCTTTGGCCATTAGGAATTATGTTCACCCTGAGCATTTGTGTACAAACTTTTGTGTGGCCATATACACTTTTAATTCTCTTGGGAATAAACATCCCTCATTCTTTTGTATGTGGATGTCTAATTGTTACAGAACCATTTATTGAATATACGACTGTTTCTCCATTACTTTGTCTTGGCACTATAAATATACATGTTAAGTTCTGGATGTTCAATTTTATTCTATTGATCCTGTGTGTCTCTCCTGATGTCAGTACTATATTATCCTGATTGCGGTTTCTTTGTAGCAAGTTTTGAAGCTGGGAAGTGTGTTTCTACTTCATTCTTCTTTTACAAGACTGTTTTGCCCATTCTAGGTTCCTATATTTTCGTAAGAATTTTAGGATCAGTTTGTGATTTCTGGGGCAGCAACCATGGCTCAAGGAGTAGGGCGCTGTCCCCATATGCAGGAGGTGTTGGGTTCAAATCTGGCCGTGGCCAAAAAACCCCCAAACAAACAAAACTGCAAAAATAACAACAAAAAAGAGGATGTTTGTGATTTCTGCAAAAAGAAAAAAGATAGCTGAGAGTTTTCACAGGGATTTCATTCAATCTATAGATTAATTTGGGGGGTGTGTTATTGACATCCTAACAATATTACATCTTTAAATCCATGAACACAGGATGTCTTTACATTAATTCAGGTCGGGTGAATTTTTTTCCAATGACGTTTTATAGTGCAAGTCACTTCTTTGGTTAAATTTATGAAACACTTAGGTTTCATTCTTTTTGAATTGTTTCCCTAAATTTATTTTTGGATTGCTCATTGTTAGTTTGTAGAAATACATTTGATTTTTTTTTTTTTTTTTTTGGTATTGGTTTTGAATCCTGCAACTTTAAGGAATTCATTTATTCTCGTAGACTTCTTGCAAATTTTGCAGGATTTTCTCTATATAAGATCATGTCTTCTGCAAATTTTAATCTTAACGCCCTTCATATCTTTTTCTTGCCAAATTGACCAGGTGGAACATGCAATCCAACACTAAATAGAAATGGTAGACCTGACGTCTCATCATGTTCCCTATCTTAGTGGGAAAACTCAGTCTTTCAGTACCAAGTATGATGTTTGCTGTGTTTTTTTTTATAGATGCTCTTTTATCAGGTTGTGAAAAGTCCCTTTTGTATCTATCTTGTGTTACTGCATTGATCATGAAAGGGTGTTGGATTTTGTCAAAACACATCTCTAAATATATTAAGAGAAGCAGGTGGGTTATTTTCATTATTCTGTTTATATAATATTATATTGATTGATATTTGGATATTGTGGCAGTTAATTTTATGTGTCAACTTAAGGGTATTTTAACATTTTAATTGGGGAACTCTGAGTAAGCAGATTGCCCTTCATAAAGTAGGTGGGCCTCATTCAATCAGTAGAAAATCTGAATAGAACGAACGATCCACCTCCCTGAGCAAGAAGGAATTCTCCAAAAGACCACCTTCTGACTTCATCTGCACCATGGGCTCTCCTGGTTTTGGGTTTCTGCTGGCCTTGAAATTGTAACTGTACCATCAATTTCTCTGGGTCTTCAGCTTTTCTACTGGACAAGCACCGCCAGCTCTCCTGGGTCTCCAGCTTGCCAGCCCACCTTACAGGTCTGGACTTGCCAGTCTCCATAAACACTCAAGCCAATCCTTTATAATTAATCTCTTTGTGTGTGTATGCATATATATATGTACTTTTCCATCTTATTAATTCTTTTTCTCTGGAAAACTGTGACAAGCAGAGGTATTGAACCAATCTTGCATTCCTGGGAATAATTCTACTTGGCAGATGCAGTTTTTTAGTATTTTGTTCAGCATTTTCGTATCTGTGTTCACAAAGGGTATTAGCTTATAGCTTTTTTTTTTTTTTTTTTCCTGTCTTTGTCTCACTTTGGTATCAGAATACTTCTAGCCTCAGAATGTGTTGGGAAATGTTCTTTGATCTTTCGTTTATTTGGAAGTGTTTGTAAAGAATTGATGTTAATTCTTTTTTAAATGTTTGGTAAAATTCACTAGTGAAGCTATATGATACTGAGATCTCATTACGGAAAGTGCTTTTTTTTTTTTTAATAACTAAGTTACTCTTTACTTATTACAGGGTCTAATCAGATTTTCTAGTTATTTGGTAGTTTGTGTTTTCTAAAAATTTATGCATTTCACCTACATTATGTAATTTATTGATTTACAATTGTTTGTAGCATTACCAGGTCAGAATAATGACCTCTCTTTCATTCCTGATTTTAGTAACTTGAGATGTCTCTCCTTTTTCCTTGAGGAGTATAGCTTTAAGGTTTATTAATTTTGTTGATCTTTTAAAGAATGAATGAAATAGGTTTCATTAAGTTACTCCCATTTTATTTGTTTATTTATTTATTTATTTCAGAAAATAAGATCTTTTTATTTATTTATTTTTATTGTTAAATCATAGTTGTGTACATTAGTGCAATCAAGGGGTACAATGTGCTGGTTTCATTTACAATCTGAAATATTCTCATCAAACTGTTCAACATAGCCTTCAAGGCATTTTCTTAGTTAGTGTATGTAGATATTTGTATTCTGCCTTTAATAAGTTTTGCCTGTACCCATTCTAAGATGCACTGTAGGTGTGGCCCCACCCATTGCTCTCCCTCCACCCTAACCTCTCCCCTCCCTTCCCCTTCCTTGCCCCTTTCCCCATAGTCTTGTGCTATAGTTGGGTTATAGCCTTCATGTGAAACCTATAATTTAGCTTCATAATAGGGCTGAGTACACTGGATACTTTTCCTTCCATTCCTGAGATACTTTGCTAAGAAGTATATGTTCCAGCTCCATCCATGTAAACCTGAAAGAGGTAAAATCTCCATCTTTCTTTAAGGCTGCATAATATTCCATGGTATGCATATACCACAATTTGCTAGTCCATTCGTGGGTCGATGGGCACTTGGGCTTCTTTCATGACTTAGCAATTATGAATTGGGCTGCCATAAACATTCTGGTATAGATGTCTTTGTTATATTGTGATTTTTGGTCTTCTGGGTATAAACCTAGTAAAGGAATTATAGGATCGAATGGCAGGTCTATTTTTTAAGTCTGTAAGTATTCTCCAAACATCCTTCCAGAAGGGACGTATTAGTGGGCATTCCCACCAGCAGTGTAGAAGTGTGCCCTTTTCTCCACATCTGTGCCAACATCTCTGGTTTTCAGACTTTGTTATGTGGGCTACTCTTACTGGGTTTAGGTGAAATCTCAAAGTAGTTTTGATTTGCATTTCTCTGATGATTAAGGATGATGAGCTTTTTCTCATGTGTTTGTAGATCATGCGTCTGTCTTCTTTAGAGAAGTTTCTCTTCAAGTCCCTTACCCACCCTGAGATGGGATCACGTGCTCTTTTCTTGCTAATATGTTTGAGTTCTCTGTGGATTCTGGTTATTAGACCTTTATCAAAGGTATAACCTGCAAATATTTTCTCCCATTCTGAGGGCTGTCTGCTTGCTTTACTTACTATGTTCTTGGCTGTGCAGAAGCTTTTTAGTTTGATCAGGTCCCAGTAGTGTATTTTTGATACTGCTTCAATTGCCTGGGGGG
>CAUYPK010033455.1:0-33843 GCA_963574355.1 Loris lydekkerianus
TGTGCGGGATTCATATACAATCTGAAATAAAAAAATAATAATATTTTAAATTTAGTGCTTACAAAGCATTTTGGTGAAGGTGTATTTGTAAATGAGCCTCACAGCCACTTCAAAATAAGGGTACAACAAGAATGTTACACAAGGTGGCACCCATGCTCAGTGGGTAGGGTGCCAGCCACATACACAGAGGCTGGCGGGTTTGAACCCAGCCCAGGCCAGCTAAAACAACAATGACAACTGCAACGACGAAAAAAACATAGCCAGGCATTGTGGTGGGTGCCTGTAGTCCCAGCTACTTGGGAGGCTGAGGCAAGAGAATCGTGTAAGCCCAAGAATTTGAGGTTGCTGTGAGCTGTGATGCCACCGCACTCTACCCAGGGCAACAGCTTGAGACTCTGTCTCAAAAAAAAAAGGAAAAAAAAAGAATGCCGCACAAATTCTCCAGGGTTGCCCACCTTCATTTACCGTTTACTACACTCCGTTTTTGACATCTTCATTATAGGTACAGAGGCACTTAGTTACGTCATGTGACAACCCAGATAATCTCAGAAAGAAATGACTATTCTTAGGTTTTACTCTTAAAATTCTGTCTTTTTCACGAGTGTAGCCAAATATGTATATACACACAAGCCAGGTACATGAGAAAAAGTCTTTTATGTACCAGTGTCTCTGTGTACAAAATTAATTACACATTTATTCTTCTAACTTTCAATAACAAGGTAGTATTGCAAGATTTTATGTATTGTTTTATATATATATATATATATATATGTATATAATAATAGATTATTATACAAGGTCTGACAATTTAGTTCACAAACTCAACCTAGAAAAAGTGCTACATACCTAATTGCTGAGTATCACTGTGGTCCCCTGGGAAGCTGAGCACTGATGCCAGTTCCTGGACCACCCTTCAAAGTGATTTTGGAACTCTTTCTCTGGAATGGCCATCTGAGCTGTCGTACGGCACACAGAAACGTGGTAACAATAATGACTGCTACTCAGGAAGACACTGTCATTCCTCGACACAAACTGAGAGACACTGATTTTCCGAAGTTATGAAACTTACTGAGTTGTTTGTACAGTGCTGCCAAACCAGGCACACAGTGGCAAATTCGTAGACTTCATTGTCACACCTTGTATGATGACAGCTGAGATGATCAGTCTGGAAAGAGTTCCAAAATTGCATTCAGTGATGGCCTGGCTTCCTGAGGGGAGTACTTGAAGGTGACTTTAGTGACATTCAGCCCTGAGGTATGTAGCACTTTTTGTAGGATGAGTTCTCAAACTCAACTGTCTGACCTCTTATATATAGTTGCAGGTAACATCATCATGAGTATAAACATTGGCATTGTCTGACTTAGCACGTTATGTGATCTAAACAGTGAAGCACATTCCAGAGAAACCTGAACTCCTTAGAATGTTCTGGACCCCTGTGGGGTGTGGGGTGTCGGTACCTTTCTGTCACGACCACTAACCGGGTCGTAAGTGTCTAATCTGGAGACCGTGCCCCTGGGCCCCACCCCTTTGCTGTGTTGATGTGACAGCAATTCCTTCCAAAGTGATGTAACTCGTTCTGTATGTAACTCAGTTTTGGTTGCCTAAAAGCTGACTAAGAGCCCCCAGATGGTGGGATGTAGAAGTGAGGTGACCCAGGGAAGACAGCAGCCTGATCCCCATGCTGGCTCAGGAGGGATTTTGGAGGGTGAGGTACCACATGGTTTTGAAGGGGCACTGATCAAATAGAATTCTTTTGAAAGATACCCAAGACATGGGATAAATAGTAACACCAATAATGCCTAATGGACATTGAACACTTACTTTATTCCAGGTACATCTCTAAGTTAAATACTTTGTGTATATTCATGCAATCAGCTCAACTTTCTCTCTTTTTTTTTTTTGAGACACAGTCTCACTTTGTCCTCCTGGGTAGAGTACCATGGCATCATAGCTCACAGCAACCTCAAACTCTTGCGTTTAAGTGATCCTTTTGCCTCAGCTTCCCGAGTAGCTGGGATTGCAGGTGCCCACCACAATGCCTATTTTTGGTAGAGATGAGGTCTCACCCTTGCTCAGGCTGACTCTAGCTCCTGAGCTCAGGCGATCCACCTGCCTCAGTCTCCCAGAGTGCTGGAATTAGAGGGGAAGCCGCCTGGCCGGCCAGCCAGCTGAACTATTGAGATTGTTCCATGCATCTGGTGGTGTTTGGGGCCCTGTAGATTAAAGTGCTGAATGAAGTAGACAAAAATGTGCTCCCTTCTGTAGCTCACTTTTCTAGTATGAGGAGACACACCATGAATAAAATAAGTGAGTTCCATGGAGGGATAGAAGCACTATAGAGAAAAGGGCAGCAGACAGGGGGAACCGAGAGCCAGGTTTTCAGTTGTGTTCCCAGAGAGCCTTCTATGGCTTTTACTGCTGTTCTGATTAAAAACAATAACAACCAGGCGGCACCCATAGCTCAGTGGGTAGGGCGCCGGCCACGTACACCCAGGCTGGCAGGTTCAAACCCAACCTGGGCCAGCTAAAACAACAATGACAACTGCACAAAAAAACAGCCAGGCATTGTGGTGGGCGCCTGCAGTCCCAGCTACTTGGGAGGCTGAGGCAAGAGAATCACTTGCCCAAGAGTTTGAGTTTACTGTGAGCTATGACACCTAGGTACTCTACCAGGGGTGACATAAGGGTGTCTAAAAAAAAAAGGAGAAGTGTCTTGATCTGACTGATATTTTCGTAGCAGGACTCTGACTGTTGTGTTGCAAGCCACGTAGGGTTTAATTCCAGTGAACCAGGCTAGAGATCATGGTGTGTGTTGGGCCAAGAGAACAGCGATGATGCTTAGTGGTCAGTTTCTGCATGTATTTTTGGGGTAAAGCCAGTAGGATTTGCCAGTAGAGGCTGTGTGTGAGGAATGAGAGGAGAGGAAGTCAGGGCAGACCGCCTTGTATTTGGCACAGCCATCCTGAGGATGTGCTTGCCGTTAACTCCCCCGACACATTGTTCACTATGGTAACCACTTTACAGTGAGGCAATGGAGGCACACACAAATGAAGTCCATTGTGGGACGTCCTGCTCACAGTGGCTGACGTAAGAGTTTGCCTCGGATATCTGGTCCCAGAGTCTGCGCCGTTGAACACATGGCTCTGATCACAGTTACTCAGAGGAAGGCAGTGTTCGATCTGAGGATTCGCAGTCTGAAGGGACTCTCACTCCTTGCCCGTATTTTGAGGACTTCTACAGAAAAAGGACATCTCGGGGCTCCGCTTTCCCGGCAGAGCTGCCACCTCCACCTTCTCCTCCCCTCCCTGTAGACGCTGCGGCCCCTTTTTTCTGCCTTGATCCTCCTCCACAGCACTGCCTCCGTCACCTGTCCCGGCTGCTGCGCCTCCCTGGGGCAGCCTGCCCGCCTTCATTCATTCACTCAGACACAACGGTGTGAGGCTCCTAGTGCCCCAAATGAGTGTTAAAGGATTGTTCAATAAAATATTTTGTTTACGGGCGGCGCCTGTGGCTCAACAGAGTAGGGCACAGGCCCCATATGCCAGAGGTGGTGGGTTCAAACCCAGCCCTGGCCAAAAACTGCAAAAAAAAAAAAAATCTTGCTTGCATCTTTG
Source organism: Loris lydekkerianus (assembly GCA_963574355.1). NCBI lineage: Eukaryota > Metazoa > Chordata > Mammalia > Primates > Lorisidae > Loris > Loris lydekkerianus. Next base: position 3,615 of record CAUYPK010033455.1, read on the forward strand.
TGGTAGACAAACAGATGAGAATCGGTGGGGTAGGAGTTACAGAAATTTCAGCTCGAATAAGTGCATCTTTCCACTATCAAGGGGTTTCCAGCGAGTAAAGACTTCCAGAAGCAGAGCAGGGTTCTAGTCTCATTTGATGAGTCCTTCCCACGCCAGGCAGTGAGGAGCACCTGGTCACATCAACACTGCAGCAGCAGCAGCGTGCCCATCCTGACCCCTAGGTGCCTTCCCCTTCATGAGATCCAGATTCTCCTGTAGACTTCTCTTTCTGGTGTTTTCTTCAGAGGAGCATCTTAAATGCTGAAAAGGCACACACTGTGCTGCTCTAGTTAACAGTCTCTCGGGGTGCAAATTATCCAGAGTAGGCGATTTGCAGGTCTGGGTCTCATGCTTCTATATCAGCTTGATTCACACGTAGATCAGGATTTCACCCTCATTCCAGTTTATATTCTTAGCTCATCTTTTCAGCCCCCGTCTAAAGACAGAACCACTTCTCTCAACATGAAGGAAGGGCGCCAACATATATTATGCACCTACTGTGTTCTCCAGGCACTGTGTTTAATGTCAGGCCCTCCTCATTTTAGTTAAATACAGATTTCACAGGCTGGGCGCTGTGGCTCACACCTGTAATCCCAGCACTCTGGGAGGCCGAGGCGGGCAGACTCCCTGAGCTCAGGAGTTTGGGATTAGCCTGAGCTAGAGCAAGAACTAAGAGATGTCTTAACCTAGCCAGGCATCATGGCAAGTGCCTATAGTCCCAGCTACTCGGGAGGCTGAAGCCAAGAGTTGGAGGTTGCTGTGAGCTGTGATGCCACGTCACTCTACCGAGGGCAACACAATAAGATTGTCTCCAAAAAAAAAAAATCTGTATTTCAAACCCTGTGGCAAACAAACAAGTAGCCAGTGACCCAGAGAATTCAATTGAGGTCTTTCTTTCCAATCCCTTGCTTTCCACTAACATTTTTAAGAACCCAGTATCTTCTCACTGGGGCCCAGCGCTGTGCTGGTTTTCACTCCCAGATGGGAACTTTCTTTGTCTCGTAGCCACCTGTCTTGCAGTCAGCTGATCTGCTATTTCCCAGCTTACCCAGGTCCTTGAAGAATTTCCAGCCAGGCACAGGGGCTCACACCTATAATCCCAGCACTCTGGGAGGCCAAGGTGGGTAGATTGCCTGAGGTCAGGAGTTTGAGACCAGCCTGAGTAAGAGTGAGACCCCATCTCTAAAACTAGCCGGGCGCTGTTGTGGGCGCCTATAGTGGCAGCTACTTGGGAGGCTGAAGCAAGAGGATGTCTTGAGTCCAAGAGTTTGAGGTTGCTGTGAGTTCAGCCCCACCCGACCCACTTCAGTTCACTCTAGTACAGGCCACAGCACTCTACTGAGTGACAAAGTGAGACTCTGTCTCAAAAAAAAGAATTTCCAGAGAGAAAAGTACCCCCAGCTCTTCTTAAAAAGTGCCCAGCTTTCTAATTCTCCATTTTCAATACATGCCTATGTCCCTTAACCTCATCTATGGAAATCCCATCTCACTTCATATCCCGGCTTCTTGCCTCTTCTTAGCACCAATATTAGTATAAATAATACCCATCTCATTAAACAACAAAAACTAGGAAATGGAAAACCTAGTCATCCTACCTGACCAGAGAATGTGTGGTCGCCACTCGGCTCCCTCCTTACGGAGGTCCAGTCACTGCTAAAGGCAGTGTTCGTGTGTTCGCTCATTTACTGTTCACGGCGACACTCTGGGGCAAGTCTTGCTAGGCACTTCACAGACACAGAGTGGTTAAGTCACTTTCTCAGGGTCACACAGCTCCTCAGTACCTGAGCTGCCATTTGAACCCAGACCGAGTCTGTCCCCTCAAGCCCCCTACACACACTGCTGCCTGTTCCTTTCCTATTTCTTCTTTCACCTTGCCTTTCCTCCTGGCCTTATCAACTTTAAAGGTGCAAAGCCTTTTAGTGTCAGTGGGAGCAGTTAAAGCACTTCCTTCCATCTGGTTGGTAAACTAACCCATGGTCGTCTGCATGTAATATTTCCACCCTCAGCTGTTCTGAGCTGCCTCTGTCACTGACAGGGGCTCTTTTCGTGCTGTCAAATAGCTTCTCAGCCCCCACCCGACCCACTTCAGTTCACTCTACTACAGGCCTCAAGTGGCCAGACAGCTGCTCCCCAAATTTCTCAGAGTTCAGCGCAAACTCCACTTACTCTCCCCACCCCAAGACGTGGTTGTTCTCAGAGGTGGGCACAGTGTTACCATTTGGGAAACATTCCTTCCTACAGTAATTCTACGCCTCTGCCCAGAATAAAATGATTCAAATGATAATGATTAACAAGTATCCCAGGACTGCAAATTACTGAAATATTCAACTGTGCAAAAGGAAATTATTATGACGTGGAGAGGGGGTTGGGAGAGCAAGGAATTATGGGAAGGTAGACAATTGGAAAATACAGCCATAAGAAATCATTGGGGAAAGGAAAATAAAGAGAAAATAGTGTGACAAACTTGGCCGTGACTTTAAATATGTCGCTGTCTTCCCCACTTCTCACAAATATGGTTGTGATTTAAGAGAAGAACTTTTTTTTCAGACCTGACTTGTATTTTTTCACACCAGTACAACAATTTATGGGGCAAGGTGGGCCCTGGGGAAAAGTGCTATGTTATATAAACACATGCTGGCCTGCTTTTCCGACTTGTCCAAATGACGTTATGGGTATTTTTTTAATTTCTAGAAGAAAATATTTTACAGCTGATATGATTAGTAAACCAGATTAAAAAATACATCAAGGATCATTTCATATCAGGATTAATACCAGAAGCTTAGTATTGGCAAAAGTTTTAAATTTATCGTGGCATTGCAGACAAGCACTGTGTAACATCCTCCTAAGCACCATCTGTTTCTGCTCTCCCTGGCCTGAGGGATCTATAAAACTACTGAAGGAAATTGAAGTTAAGGAACAAGCATGTGTTTTACAGAATCTCAGATCTCTTGATTGAGGTTTGTAAAGGCTTTCTGAAAAACAATAAAATTCTTTGTTGAACCCTTTGGTGTCACCTCTGTAGGAAGGGTATTAATAAACTACATTAGCGATATGATTTTCGTAAATTGTGCTGTGGCCTATTTTACCCGACATAATAAATTACTTTTCATAGGCGGAATTTCCTGGTTAAAATACTCCTTATTCACCTATCAGCTTTTAATTGCCTGGATAGCCTGGAATATTTATGGGTCAGCAGACGGCCATTGTTGATGGGTGGGGTGGTGTTAGATGTGATGGGGCTTCCCCCAAGATGGCTGCATTTAGCCAAGTAGCCGGGGTGGGAGGGAACAACTACCCAGAACTCTGTCAGATGTTCTCCAATGAGCCGACGATTGCAAGCCCATCCAGTAAAATGTGCCATTGGTCCCAGTCCTCACGGCCCTGACAGTAAATGGGACAGGCAGACCTCCACAGTTCTAAAAGCAACTGGCTGATGGCCACTTCCAAGCCCATTTTGTAAGAAGTGTAGATAGAAAAGCTAAGAGGGAAAAGGAGATGTGATACGGCAAACGTCATCCTGAATCAGAACATCTGCGCTCACCTTACAGTTAAAGCTGTCCTCAGAGTCATCACGAGAATTGGCATTGCTCATTGTAGACACAGCTCCCTTTCCTATAATATACAGCAAAGGTATGTTGAGTGTCTTGTGTGTACCAGGCTCTGTGTTAGGCACTGGAAGATATAAAGATGGACAGAATGGGTCCTTGCCCTGGAAGGATCTCATTGCTATTGATGGGCATTGATGTCATAGACATGAGAGGTGACGAGGAGTACCCAGATGTGAAAGCAGTGAGCAGGGCATGGAAGCTGAGCAAAGCCTGCTTGTGGGACGGCAGAGCTTTAACCGTCAGCTCCAGAGTCGATTCATGCTTGCATTCATTCATTCCATAAATGTGTGTGGAGAGCTTCATCAGCACCAGGCCCTGTTTCTAGACACCAGGTTGATTAGGCAGGATCCTCATTGCAATTCAGAACGAGGGCACTAGAGTGAGAAACAGTCACTAAGCCAGTTGACAAATGGCTAAATGAGGAATAGTAAACATAATTTCACAAAGTGGTAAGTGATAGGAAGAACAGAGGTGATATGACAAAGGACGGGACTGTAATCTGTGCTCTCGGAAGGTCTTTGTGAAGTTGGGACAAAACTCAAATGATGCGGGGACACCTGTTGTATGAAGAAGATCGTTTTAGGCTCAAGGAGCAGCAGGTACCCAGGTACTCATGCTCTAGGGGAGGAACAAGCTCTTCCATTCAAGAAAAAGGCCAGTGTGGCTGGAGGGAGCGCTCCAAGACGCGTCAGTGAGGTGGCTGAGGCCAGACCACCACCCTCCCCAGCCCGGGAGCCACTGCAGCTGAGTTCAACATGCCAAGGGTTCTATCAGAAATACTCATAAAAGAAATTATAAATGACATTGTGCTTTCTGTTTCACTAAAGCTCATAACTGGATGTAATTCCTGCATTTCGTCATACATTAAATGATGAAACCTTATTCTAAGTTATCACATAAAACTCCCTAGTATGTTTCATCCAAAGCCAAAGTCATCTTATGGCCTATTTCTACTGTTTTTAGATAACTGTATTAACTGTGGATGTATAACTGCATTAACTGTGGATTAAACAAGATTGAAACTTATTTCTCTCCTATGTAGAAGAAGTCAAGTGGGAGGTAGGTCATCTAGGACCAGTGTGGCACCGGCACAGTCATCACTGCCAACCTTGGTGTCAGTCCTCTTAGTCCAAAATAGCTGCCGAGGCTCTACCATTTCACCAGCATTCCACTCAGTGAGAATTCCACTGCATTTCCGCTTTGATCTCACTGGCCAAAAGCTAATCACATGGCCACAACCAGCTGCAACTAGACAGCCAGAGGAAGGTAGTCTTCCAGCTGGAGGAAAAGTGTCCAGCCAAGGATCAAAGTGATTGCATCTAAAGAAGATGGGGGAAAAGAAATAGGCTGGAGGGGACAACTAAAAGTCTCTGCCATGGAAGTCAGCCATTTTTCTACATAGCTATCAGCTTTTATGTTTTTCTGTAGCTAAGTGCTTTTTTGAAGTTTTGAGTTTTATAAAAATCATTTTCTACATCCTTAAAATATAGGTCATTGTGTTTTGCCGACTGAATAACTATAATAGTAATCAAGCTGTTGATGCCTTATGAGATAGCATTTTAAAATATCAGACAGGAAATAGTGGCTCATGCCTATAATCCTAGCATTTTGGGAGGCTGAAGCAGGAGGACTTCTTGAGGCCTAGAGTTCAAGATTAGTCAAGTACCATAGTGAGATCCCGTATCTACAAATTATAGAAAAATAAGCCAGGCTTGAACTGCTCAGGAGGCTGAGGCGGGAGGATCACTCAAGCCCAGGAGTTTGAGGTTGCAGTGAGCTATGATGATACCATGGACCTCTAGCCAGGGTGTCATAACAAGACAACTGTCTCATCACAAAATCATAAAATCCTATAAGAATGAATGACATAACAAGTGAAAGTATTGATTGTTGATAATTAGATACCCTGCCTTGCACAATTTATCAGTAATATCAGAACATTGTAAAAATATTTCTCCTAATGAAAAATATTCTATTACTAATTCTCTTAATTTTTCTATTACTTTTAAGTTTCTTAAATAGCACAATAAAGAAGATTAAAATAAACTGAAACAAATTCTGTTCTTAATTATTTTTACTATTCTGGGAACTGTATTCCTAGAAAATAATGTTTCATAGCCACATGTTTTCTAGTGCTCTTGAGATGCTTTTCTGCAAATACTATTTTCTTGGGCCAGTTCAGTTCTCAGTATGCACTGATACATAGTCAGGTTTTACTATATTTTTGTTTGTTTGCTTGTTTTTGAGATAGTCTCACTTTCTCAGTAGAGAGCTGTGGCGTCACAGCTCACAGCAACCTCAGACTCTTGGGCTCAAGTGATTCTCTTGCCTCAGCCTCCCCATTAGCTGAGACTACAGGCACCCACCACAACGCCCAGCTTAGTTTTGCTATATTTGGAAAAAATTAACTTCTGATTGATCCAGGTCCCAACTAGCTCTTCCTGCTTTTCCTCCGAGCACCTTTTCAGTTATTTATTTTCTCATTACTCACGTCAGCAGAGGACACACGTGCAAAAGTTGTTTCTAGCAGGATCTAGCTAGAATGGATGTTCCTTCTGAGCTGCACAGGGAGACCACCCCTCTTTCAGCCCCTCATCACCCGCCCCCCCCAATAAAAAATGTCCAAGGGAAAGATGTACATAAACATTGTGAGCTGGCATCAAATTTGCATATTTTCTAAAATGTTTGTTTATTTGTTTGGGATAACCCAAGCCAAGGGTTTTCTTTGTCTCTGAGTAATCAAAAGCTGCTGAGGATAATTGCAAACATACTGGGGTTTATCTGAAACATCCTTCCCCTTGGTTATTTTTTGGGTGTTCTGCCCAATCTGTTTTTATACAGAAAGTAATATGTTTTCTTCTATAAGAGCCCAATTCAGTTTGATTAACCAATGTTTATGGGGTGCCCATGTGTCAGGTGTCAGTGGGTCAAAAGGTTAATAAAGAGAGTCCATTCTGAGGCGTTTGTGTGCCATGGAGGAAGCCAACAGATGATTAAGACATAAGATGCATAATAGTTATCAGAGGAGAGGGCCCTCTACCCAGGAGCTGTCATTTGGAAAGGTTCCTTGTTACTACTGTTTCCTAGGCTATGAGTATAAGAAGGGCTTTCCAAATAGAGAACAGGCCAAGCAAGGAAATAGTTCGGTGTTGCTAAGGCAGAGAATGGTTAGAGCTGGAAAGCACAAAGATGAGCAAAGAGCAGGTCACAGAAAGTCACCTGCATGTCATCACTATCATTACTTTAAGCTATGGCAGATACCTTTCCATTATGGAATGCACAGTATTCCAAAGAGTGTCTAAGTGAGTCTCTGGAATATAAATCAGTAATATCTATCACATAATACAATTTGAAATGGGTAAGAATTCTTTTCAGCTAAAATAAGAGAGACATGCTTTCTCTGAGAGATGTTTTGAGTCAGACCAGCCAGGAGGTGCCGCCACTGAAGGGTTTCAATGGAAGTTCACGTTGTCAGGCTGGAGTTCATATGGGCATGGAGTGTGGCTCTGGTTAACAGGTACACAGTGGTGAATTCACCACTCAGTGGAGCCCGGTGATGCTTCTGTACCACGACGCAGGCCTTTGGGAACAGCCTTTGCAGGGTCACACCATGGTGTCTCACGGGCCTGGAACACATAGATAACTTGAGAAATGTTTGCAAGTTTAAATTCAAATGACATAACTTTTTGGGGTCTGAAAGCTGAGTTGGTTTTGACAAGTCCCTGGGAAGTTCCCATCCATCAGCGTAACATTGCCAGGAAAGGGCTCACTGCCATCCTAGTTATATAAAATGTCTGTTTTGCTATAAAAATATAGATGTTACAGTTGTAGGTTTCATCTCACAAGTAATCTAGAGTATCTTTGTGTCTCAAGTTCAATGAATAAGGAGATCTTGCAATCCACTGAGATCACGTAACAGGGAATGGGAGTAAGAAAAAAAGTACCCACTGTGGGTAACTGAGGTTGGGTGAGATGGGACGGAACTCGGGTGGAGTAGTTTAGCATAGTTAGCTTTTAATACATAGTGATCAGCTTTTTAAATTTTTTTTTTTATTGGGATTCATTGAGGGTACAAGAAACCAGATTACACTGTTTTTTCGTTTTGTTTTTCTTAAGACAGAGTCTCACTCTATCACCTGGGTAGAGTGCCATGATGTCATAGTTTCATAGTTCACAGCAACCTCAAACTTTTGGGCTTAAGTTTGACTCAGTGTTCGTCTTGCCTCATTCTCTTGAGCAGCTGGGACTAAAGGCACAGCTACTTTTTCTATTTTTAATAGAGATGGGGGTCTCGCTCTTGCTCAGACTGGTTTTCAACTTCTGAGCTCAAGCAATCCACCTGCCTCGGCCTCCCAGAGAAGTGCTAGGAATACGGGTGTGACCCACTGCACCCAGCCTGATCAGCCTTTTTTAACAGAAAAGACAATCTACATTGATAAAAGATGGCTAGGTTGCTGAACCTCTTCCCTCTCCTAGGAGATAAATATACAGTGGTACCTCTATGCCAGAACATAAGAAAATCTAGCAAACTGTAACCCCCACCCCTCAGAACAGATGCCCCAGGATTTATGTTTTTGACTTAATCTCTCCAAATACTAGTTTGTAGGGACTTACCTATCCAATGGTTATTTACTGGCCATTTGCTTGGCACTTGGGTTGTGAGGATTAATCAAGATAAAGTTTTTCCTCTTACACAGAGCATAGTCTAATAGCAAGATAAAGAGCAACCAGAAAACGGGTAATAGGTGCTGACATAATAGAAGCCCAAAGTAGTGTTGTTAGAGGAATCTAGACCCAGCAGAGAGAAAACAGTCACCCGACCACTGGAGGTAGAAGAGGAAGAGGTTTTATTTCAGCTGGCCATGGCGGACTAGAATCCGAAATGGCCGAGCTCCCCATCAGCTCTGTTCCTGTCTTTTTATTGGACTTACAAGTAGACGGACAAAGGAATTACCATATTATTTCTCACTGGAGATGTCAGATCATGCACAGGGTATACAGAAACACAAGCAAGCAGCAAGTTTCAAGGACTCAGGGAGCCAAGTTTCACAAATTCTTAAATGCTGGGTTACCGTGGAGAGGCCCTTGCAGGTATGTCCCTGGGCGTCTGGGAGGAGCCCTTTGTTCTTCGAGACCTCACTCTTCCGGTGCTCTCAGTGGACTGACCCAGTCTAAGGAAGGAAGTAAAAACTGATGTGGAAATTGAAGGACGAGTAGACATCACAAATGTGAGGGCCCAGGGATGAGAGTGAACACAGGCACCTTCCAGGAACTGAAGCCCATTATGTGTTATAAAACAGGGCTGGGGCAGTGCCTGTGGCTCAGTGAGTAAGGCGCCGGCCCTACATACCAAAGGTGGCAGATTCGAACCTGACCTCGGCCAAATTGCAACAAAAAATAGCCGGGCGTTGTGGCAGGCGCCTGTAGTCCCAGCTACTTGGGAGTCTGAGGCAAGAGAATCGCCTAAGCCCAGGAGCTGGAGGTTGCTGTGAGCTGCGACACCCTGGCACTCTACTGAAGGCAAAAAGTGAGACTCTGTCTCTTAAAAAAAAAAAACTCACAGGGCTGGCTTGAGAGCCGATGCTGCAGGAGCACTCAAAAATCAGATAGGAATGTGATGCCATTGAAAGGGTTTAAGCCAGGAATTGCTAAAATCGAGTTTGCCCTTTGGAAATGTTCCTCGGGCTGAAGTGGGAATGGCTACACGTGGAGTACTTCTGGAGTCAGTAAGACCAGCTAGGAGGCTATCGGAGGAGGACAGGTGAATTTTTTGGACTAGTATAGTGGTGGCAGGCAGGCAAGATGGGAATGAATTTGAAGATACTAAAGCCCCGTGGAAACCAACATATGGCATGTAATGTAAAGAGGAGATCAAGAGGGAAAAGTTTCTGCCCTGGGCAGCCAGTGATAGGCCATTTTCTGAATAGGTTGTCCAGAGAAGAGCAGGCTTTGGGAGGAAGACTGCTGTGTTCTGTTGGGGACATGTTAGGTTCAAGTTGCCTACGTGACATCCAAGAGGAGCTGGACAGTCTGTGTTTAAGTTCAGGCGAGTACTCTAAGCCACAGGTGGAGAGCTGTAGCTGATTTCTGTCTGAAGGTAAAGGAAACTTTAAATCCTCCTAGGGAGAGTGTTTGTGTGGTAACAGAAGACTCCTGAAAGAATACCTGGGTATTTTACCTTTCTGTTTTTTCAGGATTTCCAACAATCAAATTTTGGGTTTGCTTGCTTTTTTTTTTTTTTGCAGTTTTTGGCTAGGGCTGGGTTTGAACCCGCCACCTCCAGCATGTGGGGTCGGTGCCTTACTCCTTTGAGCCACAGGCGCCACCCTGGGTTTGCTTGCTTTAAGAGACAGGGTCTCATTCTATTGTCACCCAGGGTGGAGTGCAGTAGCACTAACATAGCTCACTGTGACCTCTAATTCCTAGGTTCAAGCAATCCTCCTATCTCAGCCTCCCACATAGCTTGCTAGGACTACAGGCGCACAGGGTCTCACCATGTCACCCAGGCTGGACTCAAACTCCTGGCCTCAAGCGATACTCCTGCCAAGTCGCTGAGACTACAGGTGTGAGCCACAGTGCCCTCGTTATCTAATAATTACAACCTGTGAACAGCATCTTTAACAGCTTAGATAATAGTCACTCATACAGATGCACATGTCCTAGACCAGCTAGGCGAGGTCCTGTTAGCTTTGGCTAATATTTGCTTATTTAAAGAATCCACAAGAATATTTCCATTCCCCAGAATTAGTTGTGTGGGATGTTAGTAAGCTGTATATGTGGAAAAGTGTTCCATGATCAATGAACATATTTGGGAAACCTTGCTTTAAAAAACTTCCCAGGTGGTCTTTACTGTGACGGCTGGAAGCTTTAACTGTGCTACTCAGCTCTGTGACTGTTCAGAAAGGTGCCACCAAAGGGCCCTTAGGGAGAGATGTTGTTGACCAGAGGACGGTTTCATGAGACACTAACCTATAAGCAAAAGCTGTGCCTGCCTTTAACACACAGTTCAGAAAATGAATCCTCAAATGAAGAGGAATAAATGTTTGTCCTAGGTGCACCATTACCAAACACCTTTCCCAAAGGTTGGTGCTTTGCTGGTGGGAATATATGATTGTGACAAGCACCTGTTCCACTATACAGACAAGACTGCCCCCCACCCAGCTCCCACCCTGCCAAACGGTGTGGAATTTTAAAATCTGACCTAATTTGCTATTGTTTCACTGACTACAGAGAGGCTCACACTTTTGCCTGTCACTGATTGCTTGCTACTGCTTTTGTGAGTATCTTTCCAGGTCTTTGGCCTGTCAGGATTGCAGCTGTTCTTATAAAGAATTTAAACAGGGTCAGCGCCTGTGGCTCAAGGAGTAGGGTGCCAGCCCCAGGTACCGGGGGTGGCGGGTTCAAACCCAGCCCTGTTCAAATCTGGAAAAAAAAAAAAAAAAAAAAAAAGAATTTAAACAGGCTATTTTTAGGATCAGGTATTAACACCAAATTTTGTGCATTTGTAGTAGTCATCCTCCCAGTTTCTTTTACTTTTTTAGCTAAGTTTTTTTGAACACATGGAAATTCTACATTTTTGTGAATTAGTCTTTAAAGCATTTCCTTTTGTAGTATTTTTTTACCATTTTTAGGCTTCAAATGCCATGTATAAATCTTTGTCCAGATGCTTAATTAGTAAATACTTCTTGGATTTTGTTGTTGTTGTTGCCATCATTAACTCTTAACCCCTCTGGAAGGTTTATTAATTAATCCACTATGCTCCACAAAAATAACCAAAATTAATAAAGTTTTGAAGCACTATTTTCTGAATAGTTTTTCCTTTCCAGATTAACATATTCTGCCTGAATAGTCACTAATAATTTGTATGAAAAAAAATACTTTTTTTCCAGGTATTAAATCAACAAATTGAGAAGAATGGTGCCTTTTCAGGGATCAGTGACTTTGGCCTGAGTTTCAGTATTGCATTTCAAAATATTAGACAAAGCAAGCACATATCGTGGCATTATTGTGATGAGAGTCATAAAATTTATAAACTGGCATTTAGCTTGATATTACTATAAAAATTATTTTCCTTGAAGCTCATGAGACAGAGCACTGGAATGAAAAAGAGAATAGAGTATTTAAAGAAATCTGAAAATTGGAGAAGGGAAAGTTGGTTAATAATCAAGGGTGTCAACTGATGAAAGCAGCCGCTCCGCAGTCATCAGGGTTGATTCTTACAATCCACAGCCGAGGAAACAGGCTGAGACATTGCATCCTGAGAGTCCTGTAGTTGGGAAGAGCAGAGCCAGGCCCACCTCCAGGGCCGTTTATCACCGGGCCTGCTCCAGCTGGGGTCCAGGGATGTAGTCTTAAGGCTCCGCAAAGGGCCTTCTTTTTTAGGAGGCATCTATACATTATCCAAAAGTGAGAGTCACAGCATGCCGCTCTGACATTTATAGCATAAATGTTGAGGCAGACTTAAGAACCGCAACACTAAAGGTTTAGAAGCAGGTGGCACATCTGAATTATGTCTCCTACAAGACTGAACTTGGGCTCATCAAAGGCGAAACAGTGTTCCCCTCTGGTGTGGGAACGTAGGTCCTAGCCCATCAGATCAGCTCACCCGCATTGTGGGTGAGAAGGTTAAGATCTAATCAAGTCCCTTGGCTTGGCCAGATGCACAGAAACTTGTATTTTCTGGAATGTTCTTTCTCTGCAAAGTTTACAAGGAAATTTCGGAACAATTCTGCTGTGGCAAGTTGCGTTTTCAGGCAGCATTGATTTATTTGTGAAGCCCAAGTCGTGAGATGTTGAGCAGCCTCACTCTGCAGGGACAAGGGGTCGCTTGTTCCCCACACAGGGCCTGTGCCCTCCAGAGTCCTCCCGTTGCTGTGCCCTGGGCCATCCCCTCTCTGGAGTCCCCCGGGAGCCACTTTTATGGCAGATTTGGTTTCACGGGGCTTGGGGAGGGGAAGGAGGGGGACCCCCTTGGCTTGGCCCACCAGTCTCCCACATTAGGAGCGATTTGCAAACCGCACTGGGAGGAAGCCCCAGTTCTCCCCAAACAGGCTGCTCCTGTCACCGCCATTGTCTGCGGGATCTTTCGCCTTTTCCCGGCTGACCTGCCTTCCAGTGGGGAGATGTGAAAAGTTAGAGACAAAACTGGTTTCTACAGAGTGAGGGGAGCTTTCTTGTACAGAAAGGAAGGAAATACCTCTGTGGGATTTTGCTTTTTTTCCCCCTCTCTTCATCCAAAAAATACAAAGAGACTCTCTGTCTTTAAGGCGAATGTCGGCTTTAAATCTTTCGGGTTTGGATTAACTCTGAAAAAGAAAAAAACAATCTGACAGGCTTTCAGATATGACGCAGAAAAACTTTTTTCCTCTCAATTCATGTTCATTTGTAAAGCCAAAGGCTGGTGGAGTGAATGGTGGGGACTCCGGCTGCTCCATTCATAGTTAGCATCACAATGGTTAGAGTTGGCTGCTCCGGGTCTCCACCACTTGGGCCTTCTCCCCCAGTGGAAATTCAATGCAAGGTGTCAAAGGCAAAAAGAAATCTTTCTTCTCTTGCCCCCCCCCAGATTAAAATATATTAAAATCAAACCAAGTCAACACGGTGTTTTCCGTTACATGACTTAGAATCTTATTTTACCTTCCCCCTTTCCCCCAGAAGGAAAAAGAAATTATTTTTATATAGTTGTTACCTTCCTGGAAAGCTTCCTTCAATCCAAAGAAAACCCACTCTGACACGGTAGGCACTTCCTGTTCCATAGTTCCCGTTGGTTTTCACTATTGAGGATGTCAGCGCACATGTCAAAGATCACGTTTTGCTTATTAAATAAAGTGACTTTTATGTGAATATTTGTCATCTTGGTGGTATCTAGAATATGGGGGCTATTTCATTGAACCCATGTGGCAAAAGTTATTTTCTAGAAAGTGTTTAAAATAGCGTGCTTCTATTTTAAAAGTGTCGAAAAGCTATTCAGTCCTATGTAGTGAAAAACCTTAGCATCCTTGAACCACAGCCTGTGTCAATAAACCCACGTGAATGTAGAAAGAATTTGAACAGAGGTTCGTGGTCCTTAGTTGAGAGTCAAAAATGAATAGGTAATCTGAAACATAATTTAGGTTTAGTAATCTTTATACTTGATCATGATTGATTTGTCAGGACTATTTCTGTGCAAATGTGAAATTGCCTAGTCAAATTAAACTAGATCATTTTTAATTCCTGAACTATATCTGATTTTTTAAAAATTCTTGAGTGATTTTTAGTAGAATGGAAATGTGCATATGTTAATTGGATACTTTTTGATGAAATTATAACAATACCTTTATGGATTTAAATAGTTACTACAAATTCACTATTGACAAGCAAATAACTAAAAGAAGTGAAACTAAAATACTTCTTTTGGGGGCAGCACCTGTGGCTCAAGGAGTAGGGCGTCAGTCCCATATATTGGTGGTGGTGGGTTCAAACCTGGCTCTGTCCAAAAACTGCAAAAAAAATTAAATTAAATTAAAAAATTTTTTAAATAAAATACTTCTTTTGGTTTTATTACATGGCACTATTCTTTTTAAGCTCTGTATAATCTAATTATATTACAAAGGTATTTTTTATTATGATTGCAAACAACTAATAGAATTTATTACTTTTTTAAATCACAGAATCATTTTCTTTGTAACCCAAAAGACTCTGATATACCAATTTGGGATTTAATAGAAAGGCATTATTAAAGTTATTTTTAATAAAGTTTTATTTGGGTTTTTTACATATTAGATGTTTGGTTTGACTTTAGCAATAATAGGTATGCACTGATATGAGTTATATAAATCATTGAAGAAAAATTAAGATTGTTCCTACCTAATATTAGCCAAAAATAATCAAATTATCGTTTTCATAAATATCCTAATTTGATTATTCTATAGTCGTGATTTATCTGGGCGATTTTTTAATATCCTATAAGTTTACAGAGGTAAAGTTAATTTTCATTTGCCAGAAATAGTAAACTTAGTTTCTAACCATGATTTATTTTACAAGTTATATTATTATAAGAGATTTAATCCAGAATATATTTTAAGTTTGCTCAGAAAGATTGATTCTGATGTTACAAGTTATAAAAGAAGGTCAAGGTTTATTACTTCATATACTGATAACAGTAATAAAAATTTCATATAAAAATATGAAAAGATTAGGCACATGATAAAACTTTGCTCTGTTAGCTACCTGAGGGAAGAAGAGATTTAGTAAGTGCATGTTTTAATACATTTGGCTTTTCATTCCAGGAATTTGATCAGTTTAAAACCAGACTTATTGTATGTTCACTGAAGGTTATCCTTAAAATTATGTTACTTAAAATTATAGAGAAACTAAGCAAAAAGATGTATTTCCTTGTTTTTAAAGTAATGTTGTTCCCCATGGTCTCTGTAGGCAGCCATGTTGTTTAGTTCCGGAGTCTTCTGGACGGGCCTGTTGTTCATTCCCGTGACGTCTCTGCTCCTCGACGTGGCGTATAAGGTGTAAGTATCATACCCAGTCATACACACAGAAGTTATTAGTTATTAATCCTCACAGTTCTCCGGTCGTAACATCTACTCCAGCATGTAGAGTTTTCAGGGTAAGAACTAGTAAAATTAATTAATTTTAAATAAATAAAGAAGGAAAAAGCGGGGACTAGATTTAGGAAGGAGAAAACTAAATCAGTGTAGAAGCCCAAATGAGAAGTAAAGCGGGCAGTTTCAATCACCATCAGAGAAAAGCACCTTACAGTAGAGAAAATTATAGTAGAGAGAGTATATTTTTAAAAATCAGCCCCAAACCCATGCAAGGTAGAAGGAAAAATTATACTATATCCCAAACACATTTTTCTAAATAGTTGTGAAAAGAAATTTTTTGCTCACCTGGTTCTAAACATAGATAAAATATAGAATGGAAGAAATGAAATTTTTCTCAAGGATCATAAATTTTTAAATGTTATCTCTCCCCACCAAAAAAGTATCATTAAGTTAATGATATGATTGCTTAATAAATATGAGAGCTCTAATATTATAAATACTATATACTTACTGTATATAATACTGTATATATATACTGTAAATAAATATACTATATATTTATAGTATTTATAATATGCCACTTATGTTGAGACTATTACTGTAATTTTTTAGATTCTGTT
This sequence comes from Loris lydekkerianus, assembly GCA_963574355.1. Classification (NCBI taxonomy): domain Eukaryota; kingdom Metazoa; phylum Chordata; class Mammalia; order Primates; family Lorisidae; genus Loris; species Loris lydekkerianus. Next base: position 19,419 of record CAUYPK010033455.1, read on the forward strand.
GAAGTTGCTTATACTCTTTGTACCTTTGTGCTTATCAACTGCGTGATAATAAACCGGACAGCACCTGTATTTGTAAAGTCTTCACAAGATTATTTCTATGAAAATCTTCTTTTTTTTTTTTTCTTCTCCAGTATCAAGAGAACTGCTTTTAAAACATTAGTAGATGAAGTTCAGGAGCTGGAGGCAAAATCTCAAGATCCAGGAGCAGTCGTGCTTGGAAAAAGGTATAATGTATACTGACCATGTTCTTTTCAAGGGAAATTCAAATTTGCCTTTTACTAGTGGTTGAAAGTAAGTGGGAAAACTTGTATTTATCAACTAACATGGAGCTGGCAGTGTCACTGACAAGGAATCTGTCACTTTCTAAGCTGTTTGGCCTTACCCAAGGTGTTCAAGGCTACGGAGCCTCAATTTCCTCACTCATAAAATGGGTGCTATCATAACTACCTAGCTGTGAGAATTGAATACTATATAGCATAGTACCTGGTCCTTAATGAGATTAAATAAATGGTAGTTACAAATATTATTGAGTTGTTAAACTGAAAGGGAAGAAGAATTTTAGCTTAAAACGGTACCATAATAGAATACAGTGTAATCATAATCATTGTTTGCCATAGGACAGCCTGCCCTGTAATTACATTTGTGGTTCAGTAGTTATTAGGAACCACCCTGGATACACAGCAGAACCTCTGTAGGGTGACCACCCAAGGGATTGTAACAAACTGGCCAACATGAGGAACTGGGCCTGATGTACTGATAAGTGCATGTGGTGTATGTCTGGTCTATGAAAATTAGGACAAATTAAGGAGGTGGTCAGCGCAGGGGAGGTGGTTTACTGCAGAGGTTCTATTGTATATCATCTATCAATTGAGTTAAGTTTCTGAGTTCTCTTCCTCACCACCACCACCACCCCCCAAGGAAAACAAAGTTAAAAACTAAATGAACTCACTAAATTTACAAAGCATTATAAAAAGGAAATTAAAATCAGTTGAAAACAGTCCATAATACAATATAATCATGAAGTTAGAACAAGGATTTGTTCTGTGCCCTTTTTCATCATACTTAAGTGAGCTAAACTTTTGTCTTAAAGCCCAAGAAATGTTGGTGTGTGCCACCTTACCCTAATGCACGTTGTGACCCCATTGGACACAATGGAGTCAGGTACCAGACTGGAGACCCAATCTGAGACGCTGGCCTCAGCGCTCACTCCCCCTCGCGATGCCCCGGGGACATGTCACATGCCAGTGTGTTCCTCTCCTGAAAATCCTGACACTGCCATTTGTTGAGCACTTACTGCATGCCAGGCACTTGCTTGCATTTTATATCTGCTGTCTCCTCCAGTCCCTGTGCCAACCTATATAGATGAATTACCTCCATTTTTCCAGAAGAGGAAACTGGAGCATTACGAGATGAAGTTCCCAAGGTTGTGAGTGAGAGAACCAGGCCTGGAGTCCAGGCCAGTTATTTCCGGAACTCCTGCTCCCACCCATTTGCTATTCCCCAGATAGTGGTGTAGCAGCAAAAACAGCTATTGCTAACTTGGCAGAGCACTTAACCCCTCTGACTCAGTGCCACTGTGTATAGGATAGGAATGAGAACACCTGTCTTCTCCCCCCCACCATCTAAAAACTTGCCTTCAGGCCCAGCGCAGTATAATCCCAGCACTCTGGGAGGCTGAAGCGGGTGGACTGCCCTGAGCTCATAGGTTCGAGACTACCCTGAGCAAAATTAAGACCCTATCTCTAAAAATAGCCACGTATTGTGGTGGACACTTATAGTCTCAGCTACTTGGGAGGCTGAGACAAAGAATTGCTTGAGCCCAAGAGTTGGAGGTCGTTGTGAGCTATGATGCCACGGCACTCTACTGAAGGTGTCAAAGTGAGGTTCTGTCTATACAATACCATACAATAATCTTGCCTTCGGGATTAATAAAATAAAATAAAAACTTGCCTTCGGGATTCGTTGTAGGAAACCACCTACAATGAATTCTGCCTCCCAAACAGTTCAGCCGTTCATCTTTCTCTATGGTGGTACAAAGGACGTAATAAGACCTCTAGCCCGTGAAATCGTGAATAAAGCCATTTATTCACAATTATTAGAGAAAGGCCCCTCAGAATACTGTTACTATCTTTAGGAATAAATTTCTCGGATTTTTATAAGCATGTTAATAAAAGTTACATTAAGGCCCTTCACATGTTACTTTGGTTGCCCAGTCTGCAGAGCAGTGACACGGACAATTCCTAAATCAGCCCAAACCATGAGCTCAGGCGGTCCACCCGCCTCGCCCTCCCAGAGTGCTAGGATTACAGACGTGAGCCACCACGCCCAGCCCCCTTACGTGAAGTTTTAAAATAAAGGATTACAGGCACTGTGGGCTCATTGGAGACAGGGCGGGGGTTCCTTTAGTGTCATTTTTAGTGTGTGTGAAATAACACTTTTACAGACTGGCCTATGAAATAATGAGGCATAATTTTCTATATTTCTAACAAGAGACATTAGCCAACACATCATCAGCAATTACTAAATAGAATTTTAGGCTGGACTCAGAAGCTCGCCCCTGTAACCCTGGCACTCTGGGAGGCCAAGATCCCCTGAGCTCAGGAGTTCAAGACCAATCTAAACAAGAACAAGACCCTGTCTTTACTAAAAATAGAAAAATAAGCCAAGCATTGTGGTGAGCACCTGCAGCCTCAGTACTTGAGAGGCTGAGGCAGGACGATCACTTGAGCTCAGGAGTTTAAGCTTACTGTGAACTAGGCTGAGGCCATGGCACTCTACAGAGTAAGACTCTGTTTCAAAAAAAGAAAGAAAGAAAAATTTCAACCTGGGATTTTCAGGTCATTTCTCAATGGTTTTTCAGCATCACTGTCTGGCCAACAGCCTCAAAAAGAAGGGAAGAGGATAAGGGACGAGCGATCAGATAATGTGGCCATGTGCACGGGGGTGGTGCTCTCTGTAACCTTTCTTTGTGCTCTTTTATCTTAATGGAAAGAAATTTTAACATTGCCCTTGAACCAATAGGAATTAAATTTCTCAGTTTCTACACTAGACTTTATCTCAGTGTTACCTAACCCTACCGAGGGCTGAGGATGGAGAGTTATGCACATATCAAATCATCTCCCTCAGCCTACTTTCTTCACTGTGATAATGGTTGTGTCCAACATTGGTAAAGAAGAGTGACAGAGTGGCCAGGCGTGGTGGTGTGTACCTAAAGTCCTATGTGCTTGGGAGGCTGGGGCAGGGCCAGGCAAAGAGCTTGAGCCCAGGAGTTAAAGGTTACAGTGAGCTGTGGTCATGCTACCGGCCGCCTGGGTGACAGAACACTACTCCATCTGGAGAAAAACAAAAGTAAAGTGACAAAATAATGAAATGTTATTGCCCCCCAAGCAGAAATGAGGCCTACTATATCATTTGTCCCCTTCCACAGCCACTGCCTAGTACAGGATGGCTGTCACTAAACATTCCACAAACGAGTGGTTATTTACTTTCTGGAGATTCATTATAATGAGTCAACCAAAGTAGCTACTAACCCAATATATAGACAAAGGCAAACTTAACCACTCTTCAGAGATCACTGGAAATTCCTTAAGATAATGCATGCCAGAAGTGTAAATGGGTTTATACCAACACTAACATTTTTTAGTATTTCTAAGTGAAACACAATTTTTTTTAATTTTTTTTTTTAATTGAGACAGAGTCTTACTTTGTCACCCTCAGTAGAGTGTTGTGGCGTCACAGCTCACAGCAACCTCGAACTCTTGGGCTCAAGCGATTCTCTTGCCTCAGCCTCTGAGTAGCTGGGACCACAGGCACCCGGCCATTTTTTTCCTTGCAGTTGTTGTCTAGCAGGCCCAGGCTGGGCTCGAACCCGCCACCTTTAGTGTATGTGGCTCGTACCCTACTCACTGAGCTATGGGCAGGGAGCCTGAAACACAATTTTAAATACAGTATCTTTCCACTTACCTCCTAGGAAGATTTAAGTGGCAACATTTTAGTAGGTTTGGAAAGAAGGTAACAATGTTTAAGCGGTAGTTGTATAATAAACAAACTCAGAATTTGCATAACTTGGTATGAAAATGAAAGACCATAGAAATGGAGTAAAACTGCTAGCCAGGACTTGTGAATAAGATACGGTTAGCAGAAAGTATCTCTGTCATTTTTTTGGTCTTCTCACACTGTCTTTAACTGTTCAACAAAAGGGGAACTTCTAGTATGAATAACTATTAATGTTAACATGTTATCCTTATATTTTATAACGTGATGCAATAGTCATATTAGTATTCAGAAACATTAGTAGCAGAGGGTGGCATAAATTTTGAAATGATAATGGTTCCTGAAGGTGGTATAAAACAACTCACCATCACTGATTACTCATTCAGCCCCCTCCGGTGAATGGCATTTATATTCTGGAGGAAGGACTCTTGGCTGTACAAGGGCTAAAGCAAGAAATTCAAAGTAGTCAACGAAAACCAAAATGACAGCAAAACCCTAATAGTTTTCTCAGTAAAGAGGTAGAATGAGAGCTTATAAACTAAAACTCATGTGCAGCACTGGGCCTCACGCTAATGCTGAATAGAGACCAGTGCATCCAAATGATCTTTACAAAGTCTCTTTGGTCTTGTGATGATCTCTGTTCTGGATGATTTTTTTATAATAAATTCCTCGGGACCTGGAGGATAAGGGTGTGAGGGACCTGCATTTGTTGAGTGCTTTGTATGTGTCAGTCTCGGTGCTGACAACTCCCTGACAGTCTGCCTGGGAGTTAAGTAGCATCCTCCTAGTACATATATGAGATGACAGAGAAAGGCTTACCTACAGTGACCCAGCTAATAAATAGCAGACTCAGAATTAAACCAAAGTCGGACTCCAAAGCTCTTTTCTGAGCAACATGGTACTTTCACAAGAGACTTTTTTTATTGCCTTTTTTTTTTTTTTTTTTTTTTAAACAGCAGACATTAACTTGGTGTAATACCTGAGCAAGAGCCTAATATGAGCCATTATGGAATCAAATGACATTGTATGTTTCAAGTCATAATGTGAAAGATAAAATCCTCATCCATGCCTTCTTCACACTTTAGTGTTGAAATGCTGAAGTATCAGGCACTTGCGTTTAAGAAGGCCAGCCTGAAATCTGGAAAATGGATTTGGGGAAGGAAGAAGCTGTACGGTGATACCCTGCCCTCCTTTCTGTCTCCTGCAGTCAGTTCAGTTTTAAACACCAGAGATTTTCCAGCGCCCCATCCGCAAAGCTCTGCTAACAAAATCAGACCACCTGCTGCTAAAGCTGCCTGACTTCCTCAAAGCAGTTACATATTTTAGCCTCCCTCAGGGTCCCGGGGACTGTAATGTTAGATCATTTAAAGAGCAGAGTAAGAAAAGTGACTCTGTAAAAAAAGGGCTCCTTCCCATTCCTCGTTATCTGTTTATTTCACTGACAAAAACAAGTTTTACAACTATTTGCAGAACGGCTGGAGTTTCGGCTTAATTAATTCTCTTTCCTTAATGTAGCTAATTCCCAATGACAATAAAATATGTCTAAGAGTGGCAGTTAACACCCTGTGACCTTAAAATATGTGTGGAAGATTACTACAAATGTCAACATTTCTAAATATTTTTCTTTCAATTTTGGCCTAGATGTTTGTGTAAATCATTTACACAATGACTTCATTTTTGCAGAAGATTCTTTTTTTTTTTTTTTTTAATAGATGATAAAGATCGTTCCATTTCGAGGTCTCAAAAAATTTTTTTGGCAAAATGCAGAACATAACTTATAGCGATTTAACTAAAGCTTTATGGTGGGAGAAACACAAGATGGAAAATTTTCAGCTGAGTTGGTTCCAGTTATTAAAACAAAATTGCATAACCATTTTGCTGCAACGAATGTGGCTTATTTATATCCTTTAATATCAAAGCAAAATTCTATAAATCAACCAATGAAGAAATGCTATGACTGGGAAGACTGATGGTGTTTATCAGTGCATTTTAGAATTATTACTCGAATTGATTTATCCAACAAATATTTACGTCCCTTCTGTGTGAAGCACTGTTCTGTGTGCCGTTGGGGGGTGCCTTTAGAAGTTGCGTAATTGCCTGGATTCATATCTGCGGAGATTATTCCAGACATTCATTGAAAAATTAACACTCGTTATCTTACCTAGCATAATTGTTTTTCTGAAAATAGTTTGTTTGAAAGTGAAATTAAGGAACACATTTTATACCATATCAGAGCGGTAATGGGGTTTTTCTAATTAAAAAGGCAATGAAATTTCTTCTTGGAGTAATTTTAGTTAATATTTAGTTTCATTAATATTTTTAACTAAGAAATAGTTTGTGCCAAATATGTATACAGTATGAAAAAGATACAGTAATAATTTTTTTTAATTCTAAGAATACCATGCATAAATTATATGTAGTAAGTTAACCACGGCGAGAGAATAACCCTACTGATGATTTGGTAATTTTTTTAATTATGTTGTACAGGTTCTGGGTCACCATTTGACTTAGATATAACTAGGGGATAAGGAATCTTTCTTTTTACTAAGAGGAGGATTATTGGGAACAAAACTATGGGAGGGAAATGGCCTCAACAGTGTCTGTCCAAATACTTGAAATCTCATTTGCTGTTTGAGAAGATGGGAACAAGAAATCTCCAGGCTGCAGATTTCTCAAGCGACCTTTTGTTTAAGTCTCCCTCTGTTTGGTGGTCCTGTGCGCGTACGGGGTCTCCGCCAAGCTGATAATTCATTTCACACGTTTGCACCTGCTCACAGCCTCACCGAGAGGGCTCAGCTGCTCAAGAACGTCTTTAAGAAGAACCACGTGAATTTGTACAGGTCGGAATCACTGCAACAAAGCCTGCTCCGTAAGTCTGAGTTCTTACTTTATGTAAATCCTCTGCCATTATTGTGTCACAGCATTTTATCAGAGTGGTATTTCAGCTGTAAGGATGTTAACAAATTCTGCATGTTTACAGCACGGGATGTGGATAACAATGGTTAGAGAATCCATTGCTCACTGCCGTCTTGTTTTAACAGAGGAGATGGAGAGCATTTTAAAATCTTCCTGTTTTATAGAAAAACAAGGAGTATTTCCACATTCCTTGCTTCCTTAAATCCTACCGCCCCCCAAATAAAATAAATCTTAACTCTTAAAAGCTTCCTCTGTATTATCTTTTGTACTTAAATAACTTTGCAAGAACCTTTCAGCTTTCCTACAGCTCAAAGGAAACATATATTTTCCCTTTCAAAAATATTTATGAATATTTGGAGTTGTAAGAAATTATTGGGTATTGTGCCCTCTTAACATTTTAAGGATCTAAAGAAGCATATAAAATATAAAGCCCTGTAGTAAATTTATTTGAGTAATATATCTTTTGTTTCCTGTTGCTTCTGCATATAATTTATTTCCATTTTTACCTCCTCAAGTTTAATGCTTTTGCTCCTTATACTTCAAGAGGCCTTTTCTAACAATGTGAGCCCCCTGGGGTTCATTTCTCATGCCCACACCCCCTCCAACCTTGTTTGGGTATCAGTGCGTTCATCTGTAGATGCTGGGAGACAGGCAGAGTAGCCTCTCAAGGGAAGAGACTACTTTTCCACCATTAGACATATTTATCTTTTCCTCCTCACATTTTTTAATCGACAAATATTAATTGTATATATTTATTGGGCACAAGGTGATGTTTTGATATACTATACAGTCGGCCCTTAGCATCTGTGGGTTCAGTCTCTGTGGATTCAACCAACTGCAGATGACAGATATTCAGGAAAAAAATATTTTTCACAAATTTTCTAAAAGCAAAACTTGAATTTGCTATGTACCAAGTGCTACACTGAATCAACCCAAATGAACTGATGTGTACCATCGTATTGGGTATCATAAGTAATCTAGAAATGATTTAAAATATATAGGAGGATGTATGTTGTTATATGCAAATTCTGTGCCATGTTATCTGTGAATTTTGGTATGTAAGGGGGTCCTGGAACCAGCCCCCAACAAATACCATAGCGTGATTGGATCAAGCTAACCTTCCATATTCATCACCTTACCTACCTACATATCATTTTTCTCTTCCCTCACATCCTCCTGAACTATATGGAAATACGTGTTCCCACTTAATTAAACTCCCTCACCCCTTTCCCACAGAAGTGGCAAAGCAAAAATTAAGAGGGTTGGAGTTGAGATTGGGGGCGATTGAGGATGCCTACTCAATCTTCCGGAGAGCAGAATCCCACTCTTCATTTTGCGATTGTATCTTTCCCAGCCATCGAAGATTAGTGTCTTCATGCTTTTGAAGATAGGATGGCTGCATTAATTCCCCAAGCTAGAAAGCAAATACTCAAAGCTCCGAGTGGCAGTCATTTCCAGTGCCTTTGTGATGATGGTTTCTGTTTTATCGTTGATTTACAGATGGGTATGCTTTCTCTCAAGACGAAAACGGAATTGTTTCACAGTCTGAAGTGATTCGAGCGTATGACACCACAAAACAGAGGCCCGATGAATGGTGATGGGAAGAGATGAGAGGCTGGCCTTGCTACGTCTCTAAGGAGAGCCACCAGATTGTCACCACAATCTGCTGACCTGTTCCAGTCTGGTCCACAGAGAAAAGGGGTGGATCTGAGCTCATCTCGAGGATGGACATTCGGATCCTTGTATATGTAGACATAAGCACTGTGCAACTTTACTGTAACACCATCTCTCAGATTTTTAAAAGTGTTTGTTAAGTCTTTGTAAACAGAAATTGAAGATGACCTTGTACCTTGCCAGAATGCTTTCTTAAAATGAGAACAGGTCAGTATTCTTAATGCCATTGCTTTGGGGCTGTAACTGACTATCAGTTTATCAGCCACAGGACAAGGTGACAACCACTGAACAGCCCTAAAATGGTATTAAGTGAAAGGGACTTTTTGATATTTAAACTGAGATTTCAGGATATGCTGAAACAAACCAGCATTCTTTAGGGACTGACTCAACTTACTGAGCATCATTTCTAAACAAGGCATTATTAAGTGTGTGTGTCAAAAATTGTCTTGGTCAATGTTTGCCAAAGAAGTTCAGGAAGTGTATTTCTAGTTCAGTAGTCACTTGCCCAGAAATTTAAGAGAAAGTTTACCACCAGTTGTGCTGTAATATCTGCATGCTTGACTCTTCCGATGTCTGAGTGATTTGCAAAAATGAACATTTCAAGGCATTTGCTACTAAAATCTGTGATGTTGCACCTTTGGCCTTACAAATGCTTCTTTATTATTGGTCTTGTTTATGTGTTAAACTTAGAGGACACGTGTGTTAAATGTGACTCTGTCCTTATGATACTGATTTTTTGTAATTGTTATTTATGTTTCAGTCACTTCTTTCAGATGAAGCTTCATTATCATTTAGATTTTTTTTTCCCCCAACTCTGGCTTCTGCTGTTGACTGAGCGATATCGATTTGTCTTAAAATATTCCCTATTAAGAAAAATACACTTACATATTTATGCGGAATTTCTGAGGCTTCTGTTAAGATGTTTGGAATAACACATCAGATAAATGCATGGGCTTTTGTGATGTACATAAGCTCAGCTTTTGTTTAACTGTGTCTTCGTTCTTTTCCCCCTAGAGATGCTTGCTGTCTTATGTAACGCACCTGTCATTACGACTGAAAATTACCTATACTTAAGACTGAAAATTACTTCACAGTTCACTCATCAAATGGGTCCCAAAATAAGCCACAGGCTACTTAATTGGGACAAATAAACGGTACATTTTCCCCATTTAAAAAATATCTCTTTTACGCGAGCCTGTAACTTTACAGTTAAAGGATGCTTTTCATCACAAGTAGGTTTCACTAATATGTTTTGAAATGTATGTTCAGTTTAATTATTTTCAGCATTTCTAAGATCTCCAAAAAATGCCTATTTGCTACCAACAATAAATGATGAAGGGGCTGTTTGAAAATCACGACCAGTTTTCTAGCTATTTTTTAAAAACGCTTTCATTTAAAAAAAAAAAAAAAAAAGAAAGAAAGAAAAGGAATTCTAGTTTTCACATGCACTTCAGAGATGGAAGCAAACTATTTGCCTTTTACTCAAAAGCCGGTTTGCCTTTACATGGAATTCCCAACAAAACAAGAAGAACTTCCTCTTTAAAAAAAGTCAACTAGAATTGAGAAGAGAGGTGATCTTTCAAATCATCATCCCTCAAGTTTAATAATCTCACATTCTTGTCATCCTTTTTTTCAGTCTGGATTTAAAATTAAGCATTTTCTTTCCTGTATTAATAACTATTTTGTCACCAGTATTCCTCCCCGTTTTCTACAAATAAGAGGTTATAACACTTATACATAATTCTAACCCCAAAGTAATAAGCTGTTTACAGATTTTATTTCCTAAACCCTTCCTGTATGGGGTTCAGATCAAGAAAATCATGAATCAGAAACATCTGGGAAGACCACAGGTGTAAGAGTCTGAGATCATCTTTCAAATTCTGAAGTCACAGACTTGAACTGTCTACTGAATGGCTATCCACAGAGGCTCTTCATGGGCGTCCTGGTGGCAGTGGTTGAGGTCAAACCACACAAAAAAGTGAGAAAGCAAGACTGCGGTGTTTCTTTCAAGTAACACTTTATGGCAGTCACACAGAAGAGCTGTTTCCATTTGCTCCCTCTTCATCGTGGTTTCCTTCTGCAAAATGTGAATAGAAAAATCATGAACATAATAGAACTGAATTTTCTGACTTAAGAAAAACTAACAGTTTTATTTTTTATCTTGAAATATAAATTATTTCGGTGGAGTTCTTCAACATAAGAATACTCACAGTTAATAATTTAACATATAGCAACATGATCAGAAATATGACGAATGTAGCCTTTGTGTGCCACAGTCCTGTTTTTAAATTACTGGCATTGAATCAATCTCTTTGCTTCTTACATGGGGGTAGGGTGCAGTGTGTGGGGCGAGACCTCCCTGGCAAAACTTAAAATGTCCCATTGCAATTGCAGTGACTATATAATGTTAACTTAAATGGAAAAACACTCTGATTGTTTAACCTTAATGGGAAAAAAGTCACGTGGCTTACCAGGATCACAGTAAATAGTGGAAGTGACTTTCAACATGTGTTTTTTGAAATAAAAAACACATACTCAGTTATTGAAAAGTTCCTTATAGGGACTCTGGCAAATGCTAACACGGTTGCTTTATGATGTTTACAATTCAGAAAATGCTATTTATAGGAGAAAATCCTCATTCGTTTAGCATTGAAAAGCTGGGAGTTGCTTCTTTAATGTTGAATAGTACACAGACGCGTTGAGCATGGACTTTCTAAATATTTTATATATTCATATTAAAAATATATTGGGGTCTCACACCCAGAAAGATGCTATATTGTAGAAATTACTAGCAAGAAAACAGTGTTTCTCAGGAATGTAGTAAATTTCAAATGTATGTACTTAACCCTCCTCCACCTGCACTCTCTCCTGTAACATGAGGCTGATTCAGTGTTGCTAACTTAATGGAAAACTTTTTCTAAGCAAGTCAGGTGAGTGTGCACTCCACTAAACAATGTTGGCCATTTCCATCTGTTGTATAGTCAGTACCTGGAATCAATGATTCCTCTTAGTTTCCAAAAGGGAAAATAAATTACAGAAATCAGTCAGCATTTCTTCTGATCATTAAATTTTCTATTTTAATTTTGCAATTCAGCGTTCTAACTAGCCGATATGAAAGTTACATGATAATCTGTGCTACATTGTGTGTATAACACTTAGAACCTGTCATTTAAAATGTTTATTCAGGAAATGAATGCTAGTTCAAAAAGTAATAGATTGTATTAGTTGTGGTTTTTTAATTATTTCTACCAATGTCATAATTATTATAAAACAAAAAAAATTAGTGTTTATTTGAATATGGTTGCCCTTTGATAGTTCCTGATTTTAAAACACATTTAATTAAATAAATCTATCACCTTATAAATAATTATCTACAAAATTTCCCAAAGAAATGCCCAGCCCATTCACATGGCACAGACCAGGAATCTTTTTGTAAATTAAGGCAGCATTGTGCAGTTCAGTGCCTAATAAATGCTTTTTGATGATGAACATTTCTATAATGCCTCATAGGATACCATAGTCAAATCTGTCTCACATTAAAATAACTGAAGTTACTTGTGAAACTTGTTATATTTTGCTTCATTTTAATTAACCTTCAACAGTTATTCAAATGGAATGTAAGTTACATTTTGAAGGAAGGGAAATTTTTCCATTTTTCATTTTGATTTATTTTCTGTATGAGAGCAGCTGTGTTTTTGATAGTTTTATGGTTTGCATGAATTAATATTTAAAGTGATCCAGGCCAGCGCATGGCTATTGCTGTAAATCTTGATGTTTATTTCTGCCTTATAAAATTCTATCATGGTCTACCTGGAATTTAATATTCACTGGACAAATTAATTGGTCCACTGCACAACTTTTTTAATAAGTAGATTATTTTACAAACACATTCGAACCAATTTAATTGAATCTTTTGTTTAGCTTGCCTCTAAGAACTTTTCTTACTAGAATTCACAAAACTTCTCAGCAAATAAATCTCCCTTAAGTAGGAAAAGGCTAGATTTCACGTTTGCTTACTTTGAATTACCAGCAAGTTTCCATGGCTAAATTTGCCCTTGCAAAGATGTGAGCAGAATAACTTTAAAAATAATAAATATTTTTATGCTTCATGATTCTAGAATGGAAGCTGTAAAGGCAGCAAATACTATTGGTTGCTTACTCTTCAAGCTTCGTTTTTCACATTTTCAAGTTTATTGGGTTAAAAAAAGGGGGGGGGCTGTTTTGGAAGGCAGCTACTATGGAAAACTGCAGTTTGCATTAAAGATAAAGTATATCTTTCAGCTCCCTAAAAACCCATTCCTGCTCAAACTGCTGTAGAAATTGTGAAGCTGCATGAGTGACAAGTATTGAATCTGTGGTTATACTAGTTGTCTCAGGTTTGTTTATCCTGGTGTTTGATGCACTGTGTTTTCTGAATAGTTATTCAAGTTCAGTAATAATCATTTCTAAGCAGTGTTACCTGTCATTGGCATTTTGTGAATGTGCATGTTTTAAACTGCAGATTCTAAACATTTTGTCCTCTAATTGTTATTGAAAGTGAAATAAACTTTACCATTACATGAAGAGAATTGTTAACATTTTGATTGCTAGTTTTAGTAATTATACTGCTTTACAAAACTTCAAATCCATAGTAACTATGGTCTGTAAAGGTATCCATTTTATAGCTTTTCTTAACATTTTGTTTATGACCCCAGGGACATAGAAAATATCCCAAATATCCCTTCATTTAATCCAGTTAAACATGACATGGAGCGTATTAATGTTAGTTTGGTAAGAGGGGTAGTCTTTATAATTAACAATATTTTGTTTTGTTTTTGTTTTTTCACGTATACATGTGTTCATTAGGCTTCCACTTTTTGTCTTCACAAAATTAAAAAAGCTTAAACTTTAACAACAATAACAATGTTTGAGATAGGGACCGGAAACAAAAACCTCGCAAAGAATGAACCAAGACAAAGATTTTTAATATAAAATTACTGTATTTTGACTCTATAGTCAGAAAAATCTTCTGGCTTTATATATTTTATTATTCTTTCTTTCTTTTTTTTTTTTTGTGAGACACAGTCTTATTACTCTGTCCTCCTGAGTAATGTGCCGTGGAGTCACAGCTCACAGCAATCTCAAACTCCTGGGCTCAGCTACCCCAGTGGCTGGGACTACAGATGCCCGGGTAATTGGGTTTTTTTATTTGTTTGTTTGTTTGTTTTTTAGTAGAAACAGGGTCTCACTCTGCTCAGGCTAGTCTCAAACTCCTGAGCTCAGGCAATCCACCTACCTCTGCCTCCCAAAGTGCTAGGATCACAGGCAAGAGCTCCTGAGGTGCCCCCCCCCCCGTTACATATTTTAAAACAGCTTGCAAATAAACAGCTCCACCTTTTCATGCAAAATAAATTTTTAAAATTTTCTAAAACCATCAAAAATTTTTTTTATTTTTTCCCCCAGGGCTCTGCATCTGCCTGAGAGTAAATAAAACCATCAAATTTTTTAAATTTGATAAGAAAGCAGCCAAGTTTTGCCAGTAACATTTGAAGGAAGAAAATAACCAGAAAATAATAAAATTGAGCACATGAGACAAGAGAGTACAGGAACCCTCAGACATGAAAACAAAAGTTTTGTCAATCTGTACCAGAATGTTTATTGCAGCCCAATTCATAATTTTTAAGTCATGGAAGAAGCCCAAGTGCCCATCGACCCATGAATGGACTAGCAAATTGTGGTATATGTATACCATGGAATATTATGCAGCCTTAAAGAAAGATGGAGACTTTACCTCTTTCATGTTTACATGGATGGAGCTGGAACATATTCTTCTTAGCAAAGTATCTCAGGAATGGAAGAAAAA
>CAUYPK010033459.1:0-18771 GCA_963574355.1 Loris lydekkerianus
ATAGAACACAAATGTCCTAATGCTATAATTGGGTAAATGAGATGAAAGCAATGCTGATTAGTATGATGTAAGCACTCTAATTTGTACAAATAATCAACACACTGAAATGGGCATAAATGTATTTATGATCTATGTACAAAAGACTTCATAAAAAAAAAGATTGTATCAATACCCCCCGCCCCCCCGTATACATTGAGGAAGAGGAGGATAACCATAGTATACAGCCTCTCTTAAAAGGGGATGATTGGAAACACACAGTAATGATTAAATTCCACTGGAAGATGTGGCAAAGGTTCCAGGGCATGGTAGGTGTTCTTTAATTAGGTCTTGGTCTTCATCCTTGAGAAGAGTTCTTTTATCCATCATCCTCTGTAGCTGTAAGTTGTGCCTTCTAAGATGTTCTTTCCTCTCCATTACTCTCTTCAGTCACCTCTGAACTGGTGTTGGGGAATATGCCCTCCTTGATGGATGCAAAGTTTTCTAGGCAGACTTCTTTCCCATGTGAGCATTGGTAATCCAATGACAAGTCTCAAAGGTAGTGCAAGCTCATGGATTTTTTGTTTGTTTTTAAACAATGCAGTTCCCTCAGAAAAATAATATGCTTCCGATCTGTTTGCTTTAAATAACTTCCATGTGTCACCTAAAATTCTTTCTAGACATAGTTGTAACATCTGCTTTGTTTCATTACTTTCTCACTTCCATGGCTGCCTTGAAGATGTTTGACTAATATAAGTGGGGATGTTCACACCTTTAATCTGATCCTTGTCCTAAATCATTTTATATGGAAGGGACTTTTCACTGATTTTGTGGCAGTCTTTGAAGATACCACAATCTATTATCTGGGTCTGGAGGTAGTCACTTTTCAAGCTTGTAAGTTTCCAGATTTCTGAATGATGTTCATCCCTTTCACTTTTGTTTGCAAATCAGACAGGGTTTCCCTTAGCTATATCATTCTTGCAATCTTTTGTCAAACATAGCCAACATCTACTTTTAACATTCTTTCCCCAAATCACTCAAGTCCTGCCTCCCAGATTACCATGGGATTTTAATGGTGCCAAATGCTTTCCTGTTGCATAGAATGGAGTGCCATTTCCCAGCCTCTAACATTACATCCTTAGTGCCTTCTGCCTGTGTGCTAAATCACTGCTGCACAGTTTATTTTTCTCTGTCAAGGCCTCTTGTCACTGGTGTAAATTTTGAATTTGGTAGGATAGCCTAGAATAGGCTGTGGAAAAAAATATTCCCATTTCAATCCACTTGCTAAACACAACAGAGTTTTCTTTCTCATTCATGCAAAATCTCTGGAGTCCTCTCTTGTTTGACTTTAGGCCATGGTTGGGAAGATCAGAGTAATGTAAGTTGTGGGAAAGTGGAATAGAAAGTTCAAGGAGACATTTAGCTTAGCAAACTTGGATTATGCATCAGTATTATTGTTTAGATACGGGCCATTTCTTTGTGTATTTAGGCAGTGTGATTGCCTAATTGCATTAAACAAAGTCTGTAGCACATGGATCAGGGTTTCTCCCCTTTGAGAAGAGCAGTGGGTAAGAGCAGGGATAAGAAGGTATTTGGTCAGATTTACCAAAGTGAAAATTAGTAAAAAATTTGTGACAGTGGGATATACAGAATAAAATCTTCCTTGAGTTATAATCATATTTACATTTTTTGCACAGGTAACTAAATGAATGTGCAACAATACAACTTGTGGTAGCTTGTTGGTAGAAAACAGATCCTTTCATTTGTTTTATAGTTTATATTGCTTTCAGTAACCTAGAGAAGTAGGTAAGGCTGGTATAATCATCACCTTCATTTAATGGTGTGGAAATTCCTAACACAGTTCCTGGCATGTTGAAGGTCTTAAATAAATCTTGTCAGGTGAATGAGCACGTAAACAAACGACTGAATAAGTGACCAAGGCAGGTTAAATGACCAGTTCTAGGTTGGTTATTAAATGGCACCATCTGACCAAGTTTTCTAATGTTCCTCTGACCCTGCCTCTGAGCAGCTTCACAATGCAATATTATACTTCTGCTATAAATATTTTCCTTAGAGTTTTGCTGATGAATTGAAGTTTCATAACAAGAAGAAAGCAGATGGCTGTTGGGAGGGGCTCATACACTCGCTCTTTTAACTGTGTTTCTGTTCTGCTTGTTTATGCCGAGTGTGCACAAAGGTTGCCAGAGCCTTCATTTCAAACTGCATCATTTAATAAAATACAATACGGAGAATTAAGAAGCAAGGCTGCAGGGGAGCATCCTGCTTATTATGTCTGTAATGAGAGGACTATTTTCTTCTCTCATCAGTTGCTAGTGATGGGTTTTTTTTGTTTTCTTTTGTCTGGGCACAAATGTGATATTCAAGGAGAGGAGTGTGAAGTGCCACTTTAAAGCCAAATATTCAATTCCTCCTAATTCACAAGGGAGAGAAGGATCAAGTCGTGCAGCTGGGAGGTGATGTTTCTTCCCAGCAGCTGTCATTGAAGAGACACGTGCGAACCAGAGAAGTCATTTGTCACAAGAACCCCATCCAGAATTTGCTGTGCGCATCTCACTTGCTAATGTGACATGAAATAGTGAAGCTTTCAAAATCAAGTACAGAGACTTCGTTGTGTTGACATGGGCAAATGAAATGGAGAGCTGAGGCAATTATATGGATAAATCAGGACAAAAATAGCCCAACCATTGAGAAAAAAATGTTCCTTTGGCTCGAATTATTCAGAGTGACTGTCCATGCTCATCCGTTTATCAGGATAATGGATTTTATCCTATACTTTACTTTGTCACTATGGATAGATCTTTAGTCTATGAATGTAAATGACTTTGGTATATTTTATTTCACTGGAAATTATAATAGAAGTTGAATGAGTAAGCACTATGTTAAAAGACTGCCAGTGCAGCAATGATAATAGTCCAAGAGAATTTAAACTTCATAATTCAATAACTACCAGATACAGTGATTGGAAAGAGGGTAGAGTGGGAGATGTGAAATCTGTTGAGAATCAAACGCTTGTAACTAATCTGTCTCTCCCATTTAGCATCCTATTATCCAAAAATATCTTGGTCAGTAGCTCCCGGATGTTTTTCTGGCCATTTGACAACTTATTAAATGAGCCTGAAAATTTCATCAAGTTTCATATGAAGAATAATATAGTTATGTATGTGTAAGTGTGTACCTTTTAATATCTGTTATTTATCCACAAACAGATAAATGTTGCAAATGTGTGAAGGATAAGCAAGGTCAATTCTTAGGTCTTCTCATGTGCTGCCATTGAGCTTTCTGCTTGGAATCCTTAGCATGTTCCTCACTTTGGCCGCCCTTCTTGTTTCCTTATGCTTCCAGAACCATGGTTGAGGCAGAGGGAGAACCCTTGAGTATCTGGTGCTGCTGCTTCCAGTGGTCTGTTCTTCCAGAACCTCCTAAACATTAGAGACAACTCACCAGTCAGAAGTTACCAATCACAACATGCCCACTAAAGCAAAAGGATACTACATAAGAAATATATGACTAATATTGATGAACATTTTAATGCTTATCATAAAATTATAACAGGAGGAAGGACCCTGAAGAATGACCCTACTGCTTCTGTGACAATAACATTGTAAATTTTTGTTTTGCAAGGTGGAATCTATTAAATAGGTGTGTTTTTTGATGAAAAGAGAAATATATATAATTATCATATAAATATAAGGAAAAAATGAAGATAAATTGTGATTCTACAGGCAATCAGATAATCACTTTTTATGAATTGAATGGTGTCTCCTCAAATTCCTACATCGAAGTCCTAACCTTTAATGCAATGGTATTTGGAATGGGGTCTTTCAGAGGTAAAGAGGGTTAAATGAGGTCATAAGAGTATGGCCCTAATATGATAGGTTTGGCGCCCTTATTAAAGGAGCAAGAGATACCAAAGCTCAGATGCTCTCTCTGCTATGTGAAGACACAGTGAGAAGCCAGCCATCTATAAGCCAGAAGAGAGCCCTCATCAGAAATTGACCATGCTGGCACCTTGATCTCAAACTTCTAGTCTTCAAAACAGTGATAAAATAAATTCTGTTATATTGTATTTTCTTATGGAAGGTCAAATAGACTAATACACCATTGCTAACATTTTGACATCTTTTTATATTTACTATTCCTCTATATGAAAAAAATACATACGTACATATATAATATATTTACATATCGTGTATGCCACCTAATGTGTGGTATTTTCTTATGGCAGCCCAAGCAGAACTGATATACTGCTGCTAATATTTTGACGTCTTTTTATATTTTAATCATCTATACAAAAAATACCTATATCCATGTATATTAATACTTACAAATAGGGCACTCTGCCCGGTGGTTTAAGATGAGCACTGTTTAATAGAAATGTATTGAAAGTCACATACGTAATTTTAAATTTTTGAATGGCCATATTGAAAATTAAAAAAAAAGAAAACATGAAATTAATTTAAACAATATTTTTTACTTAACCCAACATAACCAGAATATTATCATCTTAACATGTAATCAATTTAAAAGTTACTCTTCAGCTACCTTACTTTTTTGTACATTTTAAGCCTTTGAAATCTGGTTTCTGTTTTACACATACAGCAAATTTCAGTCCATGTGGCAAGGGCTGTTGCTACCACACTGCAAAGAGCAGGCTTAGATCAAGGCCTCTCAGTTCGGAGTTTGAGTTGGGCCTCTCTGTACCTTATTTGTCAAATGGCCTTAGACAATTTATTTAACCCTTTCAAGCCCTGGGTTTCTTGTTTTTTAAATGAAGGTAATGGGGGTGTGTGGCTCACACCTATAATCCCAGCACTCTGAGAGACCAAGGTGGGTACATTTGTCTGAGCTCAGGCGTTTGAGACAAGCCTGAGCAAGAGTGAGATCCTGTCTCTACTAAAAATAGAAAAACTAGATAGGCATTGTGGCAGGTGCCTCCCAGCTACTTGGGAGGCTGAGGCAAGAGGATTGCTCAAGCCCAAGAGTTTGAGCTTGCTGTGAGCTATGATGCCACGGCACTCTACCCAGGGTGACAAAGTGAGACTCTCCAATAAACACCCCCAACCCAACAATCAAGAAATGAAGGTAATAGAAATTTCAACTTCAAGGTATTGTCATGATGCCTAAATGATGTGTGTAAAGCATATACACTTCATGGTGGGTGGCACTCAATAAATATTGCCTAAAATGATTTTTGTAATCATAAAATATGAATCCTTATATTACAATAGATGCTGATTGTGTATCTAAAGCCATTTTCTACCTAATAATTATCCATAAAGTATAAATCAATATACACTAGAGAGGGAAATACGTTATCATTAAAGACCACATCATCTCATTGCAACGCAGGATGTGCATGAGAGAGTGTGCGTGTGCGTTTCTCTCCTCATGCTGTAGGTGAAGTATACAGGTGAGAACATGCTGTCACGAAAGTCTTCCAGGGCTGACGTGTACATTTACTGAGCTGAATTCTGAGGTCTAATGGGCTATGTTATGTTGAGAGCTCAGGCCAGTATTTGGAACGATGGTGAACAATGAAACAATGAAATCTTCCAATTTCATTGTTGACAGGCATCGTATCACTCCAACTGCTGCTGAACTTAATAACTATTCCTTTTATTGGCAGTATCAGCAAAAAGACTAGGAAAATCAATTGTGAACATGAATTACAGCATTTCTTTGAATAGCAACCATTTCTGTTGTTTCTAAAATCTGCACCCTGGTATCCTTTATTTCTGAGTAGTAGATTATTAATGAATTCCAGTTGCACCTTTTCATGTGCTTGTTATAATTTTTGTCAGAAAGATAATAGCAGTTCCTGGCACAATAACCTTTCCAATGCTCTGTAACTTGATTTGCTGACAATTCCCATCCTCAGTTCTTGTGACTGGAGAAAAGGTGAAGTGGAAGGGTTGATCAAAGAACAGAGATTATCAAAAAAGTTTAAATAACTAAATCATGGAAAGGCTGATATCTTCCCATGACAAAGATATTAACAAGAAGAAGGAATAGTACAATATGAAAGCATTTTTCAGAAATGAATATAACAGTATTAGAGGAGAGGAAATTATACCCCTCCCCCCCGTGTGTACTCATTGTAGTCTGAATATTGGCCTTGGTACTCACTTTCACATGTCCTATTTCCTGCTCTAACCTCTGTTAAGAATAGCGAATCACTATGGCATTTTTTGAGGACCTAAACTCAAAAAGCCAAGTTCCTTTTAAAGTAAAACTATTATGTTAGTCATATTTAAATATATCCTGTGGGATCTAATATCCCAGAGATTTGAAATCCACCAATGTTCATTAACAATTACAACAAACTCTTTTACTTTGTGTGTGTGTGTGTGTGAGTGACAGTCTCACTCTTTTGCCTAGGCAAAGTCCCATTGTGTCAGCCCCACTCACGGCAATCTCAAACTCTTGGGATCAAGGATCTTCCTGCCTCAGCCTTCTGAGTAGCTGGAACTACAGGCATCTGCAACAATGCCAGGCTAAATGTTTTTATTTTTAATAGAGACAAGGTCTCTCTAATGCTCAGGCTGGTCTCAAACTCTTGAGCTCAAGGGATCCCCCCACAGAGACCTTTTAGAGTGCTGGGATTATAAGTGTAAGCCACCTCACTCAGCTAAGAACAAACTCTTCTTTAAGAGTCATTTTTAGGGTGGGTGATGGTGGCTCACACCTGTAATCCTAGCACTCTGGGAGGCCGAGGCAAGTGATTGCTGGAGCTCAGGAGTTCAAGACCAGCCTGAGCAATAGTGAGACCCCATCTCTACTAAAAATAGAAAAACTAAATAGTCCCAGCTACTTGGGAGGCTGAGGCAAGAAGATCTCTTGAGCCCAAGGGTTTGAGGTTGCTGTGAACTGTGATGCTGTGGCAATGTACCGAGGACAACAGAGTGAGACTCTGTCTCAAAAAAAAAAAAAAAAAAAAGAGTCAAGTTACATTGTTTTTCTTTCTCACTTCTCCCACAGACTTTTACTCCAATGAAGTAAATTTTTTTTTTTTTTTTTTTTTTTGGTTTGGTAGTCTTTTATTATTGATCATCCTATCATACTTTTCTGCTACTATACTATGTCTATCAATTAAAAAAACTTAAAAAATTTCGTAAGGCTCTGAGTGTTAAAATGTTTTTCTCTTTTGAGTGATGACATTTTTGTTAACTAATAACTTATAAAACCAAAGTAAACATATTAAATTTTTGGTACATTGTTATTGCAAAAGGAAAAATTATTCAAAGTTCATTTCTTAATGAGAGGAATTATGTCTCTGTGTGTGTCTCATGGGATGGGGTACTTAAACAGTGTCTCTATGAGAGAATGGTTCTTGGAGAGCAGTATTCAAAATTATCCACAGACACTGGGAGTAATTCACACCTTAAAGAGAGAAGGTATGGGTGGGAGGTGTGCTTCCCATAAAATGGGAAAGGAGTTCCCATTTTATAATTGTAGCTATGTTCACCGGCTGATCAAGGGTTAAGAAAGAAGCTGAGGTCAGATTGGGAAATCAGATCAGTGACTATAATTCCCTTTGGAATAATGATTTAGCATCTCCAAGGGTTAGTAGCCTCTCTTGGAAGACCTAGGATAATACCCATATAACTACCATATATTTTGGGAGAACATCGATAAGTAGACTGGGTTTGTAGAGGAAAACCACTTTCAAGCTTTCCATCCTTTTCTAGGCATAGGGGCTGTGTTTGACCAGGAGCAGTGTCAGTCAGTGTGGTATAGTAGAAGGACCCTGGCTTTCTTATTCATTAGCAATTAAGTTCCCAATTTTGTCACGAGAGAAATTGAGATTGACTATGAATGGATGCTATAGAGTTGCTACGAAGGATAACATATTTAAATTATCTGGATTATGAAACACAGAGTAGGTGCTCAATAAACAATATTTAAAAACATGTATATACATGTGTGGTATTCACTTTGTTAAATGATAAACTTGGGCACTTTGGAATTTTTAAAGAGAGTTTATTTGCACAGTGATTCATGAATCTGGCAATACCAGACCACAAGTGGTTCAGGACTCCCCAGAGGGTATGAGAGGGGAAAACATTTGTAAGTTGTTCAGGCAGGTAAAACAAAGAAAACGTTTGATTGGTTGAAGTGGAAAGTCCCTAATCAGAGGTTAGTTTGTGGCTTCTGATTTGTAAAGTCTCTGACAAGAGGCAGTTTTCGATTGGTTAAGCTTGTTTCATTTTCCTAGGCTATGATCATTCACTCTGACTTGGATCTGTTTTGCAAGATGCTGGAGCTGTCTTAGCCTAATGACCTTGCAACTATTTTTTAAAACAACTTTTAGCAAAATTCTTTAGAGGAAGGGTGGTTTCAAAAATCCCACAAGATTGGTCTCAGATACACTCAGAGTGGTAATCAGATATATATCTGCTGATCTAGGGATAATTTCACTTATTTGCCATTTTGCAAAAAAAAAAAAAAAAAAAGGAAGAAAGAACAAGCTGCTGTTCTCCCAAACTCTGCTCTGAGAATTGTAGGAGTTTTCTCAGCCCACCGCAAGCAGAAGATTTATGTAAAAGCCACTCAGAGAGAAGGCCTCCTATTCTAGACTCTTATCAGCCAAACACAATGCTAGATTAGGGCTAGGTTTCATTTCACTAGAGAAGAGCTCCTGCTTCGAAATGTTTTCAGTTTCCATGACAAAATACTCTTTCACAGTCTCTGCATCACTGAGCCGCTTTGTGTTTCCAGCCCAGCTAAGCAATTAAAAGAAGATGAATAGATGTATTCCGGCATGTGTGATAACAAATGGCATACTTAAGGTGACAAGGTTTTCTGTGTTAACTGGCTTTGCAGTCACTTGCAAGTTTTTGAAAAATATTCCCTTTTATCAGAAGTTTTTTCCTTCTTAATCTCAGTTTAAAGGCTATTTTTCTCAAGCAAATTGGAGAAGGACCTTTCAAGTCTTTGATGGGACAAAATATATGTACATATTCTCTCCCTACAAAGGAGCTGCTGCTTTTCTTAGGACGGCTTAAAATTGATAAAGTTTTAAGTATCAAGCTGTTCACTGTTACAGAAGAAGTTCATGGTGGCTATGAATGATTAACCTTCTGCAGAAAACTGAGGTGGTCCATTTAAATTGCCATCTACGGCCCATGCCTGGCTGTAAGGATAGTGCAAACTAGAGAGGCTTCCCAAAGAACTTGGACTCAGGACATTTTCGGTTCTAGACTAGTCCCAGGAACAAGGGATAATGGAAATTTAGATACTAATTTGGCTGCAAATCAATGAAAAGAGAACTGGATGGCATTCAAGACCTTTAAATACCTACCATCTTCAGCTTTCATCAAGTCTTTTATTTTCTCTCTCTCTCTCTTTGTTTTTTTAATTTTTGGAAAATAGATCTGCCCAGCCCTTCAGTTCGGATTCCAGTGATAATTAAAATTATAGGAAATTCTAGCCTTCTCTTTAGCTTATGTACTGTCTTGCAGCTTCAGGAACAGGACATGTGGTATAAGGTAATATACATCGAATTGGAGGAAAACAAACCTGGATTCAGGCTCTGACTTTAATACTTTTGGCTCTGTGACACAGGGCACATTATTTAATCTTGTTTATATGCCAGTTTCAAATGTAAAACGAGGCTATGGGGTTGATCACATTCTTTAAAGGTGGTAACATGGCAATGTGGTTAGGAACTTGTCTTTGTGATTAGATAGACCTGGATTTGACAGACCTGACCTCTTTCACTTCATAACCGTGAAATCTTGAGAATTTCATTTAAAATTCTAAACTTGCTTATTATCCTCAAAATAATATGAATTTTATAATGATAGTAACTATCTTATAGGGTTGCAGAGAGGATTAAAAGGGGGTAATTCAAGTGCTTGATAAAGAGCAGTTCATATTTTCTGAGCTTTCTTATCCTAAAAAAATATGTACCATTCTAAGTGTCTTAATAATGATTCAAATTATTGAATGAGACTCAGATCGTCTAGTCTATATTCCTCATTTTATAGATGAAAAACAAACAAACAAACAGGGAGAGATTAGGGGACATGCTCTAAATCTCACATCTGACTCTGACTCTGAATGTGCATGAGGCACATTGAACAAATACGTTCTTCACTCCAAGAGATTCCAAGTATATAGCGTGTCACTCCCAACTCAGTGAACTCATCAAAACCTTTTCTTTTATGGGGGGAAAAGGATATCCTTCTGATTATTATGTTCCTTTTCCTACCTAAAATAACAAATTTTCCACGAGTAAACATAGAAATGGACTAGTAAGACAGAAAGTAGATGAATTAAGACATGTATCAAGACAGGGTCCTTTGTCTAGTTCCAATCCATTGTGACTTTCAGTAAGTGAAAAAAATATCTGCAGACTACTCAGCGTTGTGGTGAAAATTTCACACTGAAAGCTTAGATTTCATATTGTAGTTTTCATCATCTCCATAGAAAATGTTTCCAACCTTCTCCATCACAATTCTTTTAAGAATTAATTTTATTGAACAGGAACATTTTGTCCCTCAATTCCATTTTAGACACTTCAGTAGGCTGAAAATAACTAGGTTCCCAATGGGAGAAAAGAGAAAATGTGAAAATTTAACCATAAAACAAATACGTATTTTATGACCTGCCCTTTGTGACGTTACCTTGCTGTGTGTTCTGGCTGACTGGTGATTTCAGACACATGACAACTGTTAGACTGCTGGAACAGATTAGAGCACTTCCTGGCTCTTCAAAATCTGAAGTGGGAACATTACATGACAGAATGCCTTCCAGTATGGATACGGCTTGCGTGGTAAACACGTCTTGCCATTTCACTGTTCTATGCATGGTATCTTTTAAAGATACCCCTTTTCTCCATTCTCCTTTTCTTCTACAGTGGAAAAGAACCTCATGCAAAGGCATAGAGAACAAATACTGAACTGGATTTATCTACAAAGCATGTTGAGGCCAGAGCTGCAATGTTTACCCATATTCTCCAATCTCCATCTGAATAAATAAAGTGGTATCGCCGGATAGGCTGCTCTGCAGATAACAAGTTTTAAACTCATTCATCCTGAGAAATTTCAATTGATGTAGTTTGCCTATCAAATGGATTTACAATTGTATTGTCACTGCAGTGCTCGCCTGGTGATTGCTGGGGCTCTGTATTCCATGCCTCAGTAGATGCTTTGATTGTGCGTCTCTGCTGCTTTCTTCATGCGATTCTGTTTGTAATGGTGTGTAATGGACAGCCCTGCTATTCAGTAATAAAGCCGAACATTGCCCCTTCCGTGATTTTAACTAAGGAGTGTGTCTGTTCCTACTGCTGTGTTTTGACAGTCAAAGAGGATATGGTTTTGCTAATTTATCCCTCCCTCCCCCTCTCTCCCTCCTTTCCTTCCTTTCCTTTTTTTTCTTTCCTTCTTTCTTCCCCTCCCTCCCTTCCTTCATTTCTTTTTTTCTTTGATATATGTATCTTTCTTTCACAGTGGCTTTGATGGATATTTCTGCTGAATTTTTGTGAAGAGAAGATAAGTTATCAATGCATTTTCCTCTTGTTAATGGCTTCAGTGGCCCCTCGTTTATTATCTGCGGGCTGTGTGCCCTGAATAGATGGTTGGGTAGATGAGAGAGCCTTGCACTTGGCAATCTGCCTCCCAGCCGCCAGAGAGTAGTCTTGGAGCTTTGATTGAAATACAGGACTGTCATGTGCCTCATGCTTCACTGGTTCCAGGCAAGAGGCCAGGGTTATATCCCTCTGGAAAGAGAATCAGCTGTAATTCCTTCCAGTGCCCAGGTTTCACTCTTAGGCTCGGTTATCTGTAAAAAGAGCTTCTATAGTAAAGAGACTTTATCGTGAAGAAACGATGTGAAGTCAAATGGAATATAAAGAAAAACATATTCCAATTGGTCTCTGATAAATAAATTGATATTAACTAAAACCTGCAATTGAAGAGTAAAAAGACAAAGCCCAAAACTCTGATGCTGTTTGGCCCCTGTGTTTTCTCCACAAAATCAAGCTCTTAACTACTCTCTCTGACTAAAATCCTTGAAATATCAATATGGGCATTATGCTTTTATCAAGTTTGATGTTGACTAAATGATTGGATGGAGGACATCCCTGAATTTCAAATTGACCTTGACATGTGGGAGAAATGGGAAGCTATAAACAGGCTGAACTGGTTTAATGTGGAGACAAGGTGAGGAAGAAAGGCAATGTGTACAGACGTCGGAGGGCAGAACTGCCCATGCACAAA
Organism: Loris lydekkerianus; assembly: GCA_963574355.1. Lineage (NCBI taxonomy): Eukaryota > Metazoa > Chordata > Mammalia > Primates > Lorisidae > Loris > Loris lydekkerianus. Next base: position 12,219 of record CAUYPK010033459.1, read on the forward strand.
CAGGTCAGGAGCCACTGGAGCCACTTCATTCCAGATTCACCTTCAATGCTGCTGTTAGGCAGGCAGTTAGAAATCCGGCTCTCTTCAGGGATAAAGGACAAGGACCTGCCCACCTTAATTCTGACCTAAGTGATTGCTCACACCTGGGAGGAGGGAACATGCTACCAATCTACCACTCACAACTTAGCGTGCCAACTGCAAACGATGTAGCAAACTCTGTAGCCTAGCAGCAGGTACAATAGAGTCTTAATAGTGACCTAGAATAGCCTTCAGATTAATTATTGTGTTATTAGTTTAAATCTACATTGCAGTCCACACCCAACCCCCACGGGCTCAAAGAGAGGCTCATGGGAGACCCACGTGCATAGTAAGACCCTGCTTCCAAGGTGACCCCTGAACCATGAGGTAGGTTTAATCCATACAGTATAAAGTCAAAGTATTGGCCATAACCCAAGCCTCTTTATTTTGTTTCTTGTGGCGACTGTTTGCAGTCTATAGAAAAAGTATCTTGCTCTATAGCCTCATATCTTGCTCTTACTCTGCAAACCTAACTTTCTCTTTCTCAATAAACTTTGTTTCACACTTATGTAACTATGGGGTATCTGGTCATTCATCACCCCAAGAGCACTCCAAGAACTGAAGATTCAGGCAGCTGCCGAAAACCTTGACATTTTAGGATGTAGGCACCTGCCAGGAAAATCAACACTACCTCTTTGGAGAAAACCATTTCTGACCACCCAATTAAACTTGGAATCCTTCTTTACTTGCCATCCGCTAATTCAGCTTGGTTTTTCACCATACATACATGGGTTACAATATATAAATTAAAAACATATGTATTTTTAACACGTGGCTATTATATGAATTTCCCTTAAGACTAGGAGCTCAAGAAAGCAATAGCTGTGTTTGGTTCACTGCTATAGCTTCGACAACTAGAGTAGTATCTCGCACTAAGCAAACATTTATTGAAATAATAAATAAAAAAATACAAATTGTAAGTTGGTTATGTTTTACTGTAGCTGGAAAGTTTAATCTAGAACATAGATTGCTAGTAATTCTCCAGGTATTCAGTAATGTTTAGGCTTTATAGAAGAACTGCACTCTGGTACACAACAATGTGATATTAAAAATTTGGTATAGATCTTGTAAAGGTATCTGAGAATTAGGTGTAGTAAAGCTTTTGCAAGAATCTCCTATGGGTCTATTAAATTAGAGACATCAAGGTGGATTATCTTGCTTTGGGAGGAAATTACAAATGAGATTTAATACATACCATATAAAGAAATATCTAATAGTAAACAATAATAGCTAATATTTCTAGAGTGCCAAACAGTGTTTTAACTACTTCGTATTTATTAGCTCTCTTAATCCTCAGAGCAGTCCCTTGAAGTAGATTTTGGCACTGGCTCCTGCCACATAGTAAAGAATTTGGCTGGCCTCTCTCCCTGGATCATGGGAGGAAGCCTTTAAATCCCTGGAATTTCCTGAGTGATAGTGTCTTTGCTATTCATGGTGGGTTTAGATAGTTTACGTTAGTAAGATGGCTCGTGGTGGGTCCATAGGTAGTTTCAGGATAAGTTATGACTATGCTAAAAAAGACCAGACATGTGATTAGGGGTTGGGACTTGAACAACAACCTCTTGGGAGGGGAGGGGGGTTGAAGACTGAATTCCATAACATGGCCAATGACCCTAGAAATTATGCTTATATAATATAGCTCCAATAAAATCTCTGGACACTGAGGCTTTGGGTATTGTGTCCTGATCCCACAAGGAGAAGTCATGGCAGCTTGCAATGTGAGACTCTCCCAGACTGTTCCCTATTTGTCTTTTCTTTTTACTGATTCTAGTTTGTATGTTTTTGTTTGTTTGTTTGGTTGGGTTTTATTTTATTTTATTTATTTTTTGCTATAATCAGATTGTACAGTGTTTTCCTGAGTTCTATGGGTTGTTCTAGCAAATTATCAAGCCTTGAGAGGTAGTGTGAGTGTCTGAATTTGCAGCCATTTGGTCAGAAGTGCAGGTGGCCTGGGAACTCCTGAGTTTGTGGCTGGTGTTTAAAGAGAGGGAAGTCTTGAGGGGGCTGAGTTCTTAAGCTGTGCAGTTTGACCTAACTCCAAGTAATTAGTGTCAGAATTGCATTGTAGAACCACTTTATAGGTGGAGAAACTGAGGCATGCAGCATTCGAATAATTTTCCCAAAGTCTTACAGCTAGTAAGCTGCAGTGTTAAATTAAATCCAGGCTATTGTAGGAGGGGAAAAATATTTTTTTTCTCTACTCTTCAAAGTTTTTGACCCCTATAAATGGGAACACCTTAAATGAAAGACAAATTAATAGGAGGAAAAAACAAACAGAAGTTTATTAACATGTCTATTTCACATATGTGTGGGAGAAAACTCAGGAAAGAGTAACTTTCCAAGGTAGCTTAGAATTCAGGTTTAAATATCTTCAGCTAAAGACAAAAGAGAGAAGGGTCTGGGGAAGGCCAGGTATGTGAAGGTGACCAGAAAAAGTTCACGGGTAAGGTTTGTTCTTGTGACTTAATCATCTTTCTTTTCCTGGTACAGAGAAGGAGACACTTTGGCAAATGAAGATTTTCTTCATCAATGTAAATTCATCTCAAAAAAGGGATAACTTCTGTGGTCTGTGTTTTTTTGATTCGTGGTGTGCTCTTGGCTGAAGAATGACCAAAGCAAGGGAAGCGTGAAATGAAGTTTACTGGGGGAAGAGATAGATAAGTTTACAGAGCAGGAACAAGATATGTTCGCCATAGAGGACATAACAAAAAGGTTCTCTTTCCGTGCTGCTCAGGGAGGGTCCATACGGCATTGTTCTGGAATCTCATCGTAACTCAAAGGGAAACTTTCACAATGTCCAGAGCCCCCGAGGTCCTTTAAATCAGTGGTTCTCAACCTTCCTAATGCTGCCATCCTTTAATACAATTCCTCATGTTGTGGTGACCCCCAACCATAAAATTATTTTTGTTGCTACTTCATAACCGTAAGTTTGCTACTGTTATGAATCATAATGTAAATATCTGATATGCAGGATGTATTTAGGCAACCCCTGAGAAAGGGTCATTTGACCTCCAAACGGGTTGAGACCCACAGGTTCAGAACCGCTGCTTTAAATGAAGGAGGAGGATATCCTCAAATTCCTTGCAGCAGGAACCCATTTAGGTGGCACCAACCTTGACTTCCAAATGGAACAGTACACCTACAAAAGAAAAAGTGATGGCATCTCCATCATAAATCTGAAGAGGACTTGGGAGAAGCTTCTGCTGGCAGCTTGTGCTTTTATTACCATTGAAAACCCTTCTGTTGTCAGTGTCATATCCTCCAGGAATACTGTCCAGGGAGCTATGTGTAAGTTTGCTGCTGCCACCTGAGCCATTCCTATTGCTGGATGCTGCAATCCCTGAACCTTCACTAACCAGGTCCAGACAGCATTCCGGGAGCTGCATCTTCTCGTAGTTACTGATCCCAGAGCTGACCACCAGCCTCTCCCAGAAGTGTCTCATGTTAACCTGCCTACCATTGCTCTGTGTAAGATAGTTTCTCCTCTCCATTATGTAGATGTTGCCATCCCATGCAACAAGGGAGCACATCTCGGTAGGTCTGATGTGGTGGACATAGCCTAGAAAGTTCTCCGCATGGGTGTCACCATCTCCCGTGAACACCTGTGGGAGGTCATGCCTGATTTTTGCTTCTACAGAGATTCTGAAGAGATTGAAAAGGAAGAGCAGGCTGCTGCTGAGAAAGCTGTGACTGAGGAGGAGTTTCAGGGTGAATGGACTCCTCCAGCTTCTAAGTTTACTGCTCCTCAACCTGAGGTTGCATACTGGTCAGCAGGCTGCAGGTGCCCTCTGGGCCTATTCAGCATGTCCCCTCTGAAGACTGGAGTGCCCAGTCTGCCACTGAAGACTGGTCTGCAGCTCCCACTGCTCAGGCCACTGAATGGGTAGGCACAACCACTGAGTGGCCTTAAGCTGTTCTTCCACAAGCTCTTAAACCAGGAAATAAGGTTGTCGGAAAATAAACATCAGCTAAAAAAAAAAAAAAAAAAAAGGTTCTGGTAATGGTCTGGTGTCCTGTTTGATACTGTCTGGATTGAACCCTGCTCAGGGTTCAGACTTCATCATGGCGCCATTGTGATGGACAGTTAGTGACATGATAATTAACTAGCCTTAGGTTACTCAAGGTCACTTTCTAAGTCCTATTGTAGCTGGGCTGCCTGGCATATAGGCAGGAGGATTCCTTGCATTCTTTAGTAGAATAGCAGGGGGTCCCTCCTGCCCCCAGGAGTGGTAGCTGCTCAGGGCAGGATGAAGTTGGGGTTGTACCAAGATCACCCAGCCTTGTCCTTCTTCCCAGTGGGGCAATTGCTCAAAGCAGCACCAAGGCATGGCACCCACTTTCATCTTGAGGAGAGTCTTGGAGGTCCCTTGCTACCTCCCAACACTAATATAGCATCTCAAATTCAATATGTCTAAGATAGAACTCTTGATCTATGCCATCCAAAGCCCGGTTTCCTGTCATCTTACTCAGCACATAGCAACTTTATCTATCTAGTTGCTAGACTCAAAATTTGAGGAGCCATCTTTGATTCATCTTTTCTTTGCCTTCCACATCTAACCTTGTGCAGAACTGTTGCTTTTATCTTCAAAACACATCTATCTTTTCCATTTCCATTTCTGTCTAATCTCCTCTGTTGTTACTCCCCTGTTCACAACCCTGTCACCTCTTACATTGAGAGAGGATCCCCAGGAAAGACAAGCTCTAGGAGAACAGAGGTCTTCTCAAGGAGACCCCAAGGATACACCTGCAAGGTCCTCTCCCTGGTGACTCAGCTCTTAGGGATTGGTAGACTTGACTCCTGGGACCTGGAAATTTCTACTTCTGTGAAATCCTGTAGTTCTGTGGGGGCTGGAATAGCTTCTGCAGCTTAATTCAAAGTGTATAAGAAAGGTACATGTGGGTTGGAATTTTTTGACTGCAGATAAAAAGGGAAATATCAAGCCAGTCGAGGAGTGTGGCCATTTTGAATTCTTCTGTGCCGTAAGCTCCGCAGGCTGAAATAAAGCCTTTTTCATCTTAAATACAGTGTTTGGGTGCTCTTTCTCTCCACTGGGCCTCGTTTTTCTGCAAACATATGTACTACTATAATACCTTTCTTACTAATCTCCTTCATTAAGTTCTTGTCCCACTGTGCTTAGAATAAATCCAAACTTCTTATCCTGACTTACACAACACTACATAAAGATACCCTTTCTGTTTCTCTGATGGGGCAAGTCTTTCTCACCTTAGGTCTGTGTGCTAGCAGTTCCCTCTGCCAGGAATGTACACCCCCTGCTCTTATTGTCAGTTTCTTCTTGTCAATTAAATCTCAAGTTTAGGGTCACCTTCCCCAAGAGATCTTTTTTTTTTTTGAGACAGAGTCTTAGTTTGTCACCTTCAGTAGAGTGCCATGATGTTATAGCTCACAGTAACTTCAAACTCTTGGGCTCAAGCGATTTTCTTGCCTCAGCCTCCCAAGTAGCTGGGATTATAGGTACCCACCACAACATTCGGCTATTTTGAACCTGTGCTAAGTGATCCACTCGCCTTGGCCTCCCAAGGGCTAGGATTACAGGTGTGAGCCACCATGTCCAGGCTCCCCAAGAGATCATTATCTGAATACTTGGTTTAACAAGCCTTCCTGGTATTTACCCTCTGCCATATTAGCCAATAAAATCCTTTGCTTTGCATAGGATTTATCAAGAGTGTCATTATCTCTCTTCTTTCTTTGTCCATCTCCCCTTACTAGAACAATATAAGCTCTATGAGAATAGAGACCTTGCTTGCCTGGTTCACCAGTACTTTGCCAACGCATGAGCAGTCCTTGGTATATAAGAGGAATTCAGTAAATATTTGTTAAACTAATAATTCTCATTTTCCCCACCCCTTGCAACATAAAATGAGAAATATTGGCACAGGTTTTCAAGCACAGAGCTTTGAAGTTTTGGGCAAATTATCTAAAGAGAGGTGACCACCAATTTAATATGCTCCTTTTTTCTTTAGGAGAGTTATTTTAGCGTTCCCTGGGTATGCAGAGTTCTCTTTTCCATTGATGTATATTAAGCCCACCCAAGTAGGATGATTACAGGTTAAGGAAAAAAATACATACTTCTTTCTAAAAACAAAAAATATGTATGGCACTTTTAAAGTTGTTAGTATTTATGTGTATGTCTGGATCAATATGTAAAATGAATGAATAAATATGCTTGCTTTTAAGTAGTGCCTATAAACCATTAAGACCTATTGAAGCAGGTCTAATTTTTAATCACTTGAAATCATCTACACAAGTGAAAATAATTTTTACAGTTCACTGATAGTTTTAGAAATTTCTACTGTTATTAGAAAATAATGAAAAACAGGGGGGGGAGACAAGATGGCGGACTGAAGCCAGCTTTTCACAGAGGCTCCCGTCCAGAAGGAGAGTTAAAGGATGGAAATTTAGTAAGTAACCTGGAGGATTCGAGCTATACCAGGAGAGAAGGTTGGAGATCGCACA
>CAUYPK010033461.1:0-45121 GCA_963574355.1 Loris lydekkerianus
CCATCTCGGCGAACTGCACCTTCAAGTGGTGGCACAGACCACAACGTCATTTATGTTTTTTTTTTTCTTGATTTCTATTTTTTTTTTTTTTTTTTCTGTCATAGAAATTGAAATTACTGCCAGGAAAGCATAGAGAAAGCTTATGTGACAGATGGAGGAATTTCTGAGGCCAGGGAAGTCTGTAATTTATATTTATTGAGGTTAGTATGAAGCACTCCCCTCAAATCCCAGCCTGGAATGCTTAGGGAGGCTGGACAGTGGGTTTCTAAATGTGAACTATCTTTGAAATTTCAGGTTGTAATTATCAGACAAAACCCTTGTCCTCAAGAAACTTACTATGTTCTAGGTCTTTACCTTGCTATGTGAGCGCACATTCTGAAACAAAGGCAGAGCAGTGCTACTGGCATAGGATGATTTAAGGGCAGTTTAAAGACCCGTCCTCTCCCCCTAAATAAACATGAAATAGTCATTCTGTCAACTTGTTACCGTGTCAGAAATGCCAGTTTCAGAAATGTACTGACGATGTCTTTTGAAGTTTGGATTTAGGAACAATCCTGTGTAATCGGCAGACACTCTCAGTGTGTACCCACATGTGGATCTGTTTCTTTTTCTTCTTGACATGGATGTCTGAGAGCAGAGCTCTGGGAAGTAGAGGCCATGCAGGTGGAGGAACAACTTAGGGAAGTAACAACAGTAAAAATGAAATGGTCTGTGGTTCTATTAAGGCTGGACAATCCTACAGAAATATCTAGTTGGTAATGGGCAACTTCTCTAAACCTTGTATGGTAATGTGGTAGGGGCCTGGCTTCACGCAGAAAACTCCACAGCCAGAATGGAAGTGACAGACATCTAAGGCAAAGATGCCAGCTTGTTCCTGCTGTCAGAAGAGCCCGCAAGCCTTCCCTCTCACCCCCCCCCCCCCATTGCTCCCTGGACATCTACAGAGGTAGCTAGAGTCACTATTACCCCACCCCACTGATTGCCCTGGTCAAAGTACGTTCTTCTCCCCACCCTAAAGCCACCATCCCATGAACATTTATTTTCTACTTGGTTCTTTAACTTTCTTTGGTTGAGCCAATGAGCAAGAGGATGGTTGCAGGAAAGAGAAAATTGTTCCAAGCCATTTCTAAAGTAATGAGCAAAACACTTGACCAACACTAGGGTTCCTCTCTTCTGTTTCTTCAAATGACTTACACAGATAATGGTCTAACTCTTCTTAGCCTCTGATCCTGCTGTCTTGATTAGTTGAGAATTCCTCCCTAATTTGTTCTATGATAATCATTACATCCTTCAGTGACTTCCAGGTTTAGAACGAGACTCCTAAGTGTTCTCCACAAGGTGCTTCCTTTCCATTCTGGTGTGTGCAGTCGGCTCTTCTGACCTTCTACTGTTCCTATCATTTTCTTAAAATATCATTATTTTATTGCTCTGCCAAATTAGATATCAAGTCCAGAGACATTCTTTGTATTTCTCTAAACTATAAGCCTCTCAAGGAGAAGTATGGTGTTACCTGTACCTCCAGTGTTTAATGAATGGAATCAGATTGATTGAATTATCTGCAATTCAGCTGCAATGCTAAGTTGCCAGTTTTGAGTTGAAATGAATTGTGCCAAAGAATGTAAGAGAAATATTAAAGTTGATCAAGTTTTCAGTAAAACAGCTCCACTAGAAACCATAAATTCCCTCCGAGGATCTGATGAAGAACATGCTTTGAATCCATAACCCTGGATCACTATGAGCAAGCAGGGGAAAAAAAGGTGAAAGGTGATTTAGATGAAAGGAGGAGAAAATTAAAGAAGATTAGGGAGCCTGGAGACCATATTTTGAAACTATAAGCAAAAGGACAGTTCATCATGTACTTCCAGCCCCAGTGTTTTGTAGTAAAGGATAGATTTAGAGGCAAAAACACTGGGTCAGGGAAAAGTTGTTCAGGGAATAATGTATTGAGTTCCTTCCTAGAAACCACTGGGAGAGGAAAAAGAGGACGAATTCCAGAACTGGAGAGACACAGCTGTGGAAATGAGAGCACATGGGCTGGTGACCCTGCTGGGCCTAGAGCAGTGTTTTTCAACCTTTTTTTATATCACGGCACATGAGAACCTATAGTTAAACTTCCATGGCACTTGAATAATGCTGATCGAAGAAAAAGATTTAAAAAAAGAATATGCTTACTGTGCTTTGAACTTCTTTTGAAAATAATTGAATTAATGATCTTTAGAAATGTTCACAGCTCACCTAAGATCCACTCACAGCCATGGCACACAGGTTGAAAATCACAGGCTTAGAGACTGGAAAATACAGGGTGTACTTTGGGTAAAGGTTGTGCAGAGCCAGCCAGGATGAGAGTTAAATGCTACGCAGTGGAATTGTCCACAGTCACAGAGCTCACGAGGGCCTTCAAGGGTCTCGCTCATTTCCCCACTCAGGAAGGAGGGAGCTCTGCAAAAGGCAGAGGTGGCCAGGAGTGGGTGTGAAGGAGACAAGACTGGGAGCCGGTTCAGCCAGGTGCTGGTCATCACCTGTCCTAATCTTCTGGAGTCAGCCATCCGACCCGGGAGGCAGGTTATACCTTGGACAGAAGCAGAATTGGGCTCTGTAGAAAAATGAGACAAATGCAGAGAGAGCAAACTTTTACTGCTCCATTCCCCAAATCATCCCATAAGAATCTGAGAGTTTGCCGTCCATTCAGGGTGTGTCAAATGGATTACTTCTTTTTGGATGTATTGGTTGTTTTTATATATCCTGGAGTTTGCTCATGTCTGAGGATGAGCTTTGTTGTTGCTCCTGAAGGGAAAATGGTCTGGACTTGGGAAAGTTCCCCGGAAGCCTATGGCAATGTTTTCATTATCTCTCTGGTGCTTATTGCTATCCATATCCTCTGGCATGCCACTCTGTTTTTGCGTCTTTAAAATGGGGTAATAAACTCTGTTCTGACAGAGATACCATGAATAAATTTATTCACAAGGCCCCTCTCTTGGAAGTCAATAAGGATGTGTTACCATTACTACAAACACTCTCACTCTCACCCTTTGAAGACACAGGCAACTTGGAGGTATCTCAAATTCCTCTGAGTTCTTTTTTCTCCCAGCAGAATTATATAAGGGATGGCTAAGGTATTTGATAGGGAAGAGGCAGCCATGTGGGTGGAGGAGAAATAACTTGGTAAAGCCAGAACTTCAAATCCTAATAGTAATCCTGAGCCCAACAATAATAATGTTAATCATTACCCAAGTACCACCCGAGTTCTTTCTATCCCTTCCTTCCTCCTTCCCTCCCTCTCTTCCTTCCATCCTTCCTTTATAAAGGTCATCCCTCAGCATGGTGAAAACATCAATTAAAAATTTAGGAAGTCTCTGGGGCTGGGAGTTGGCTTGGTAAGCACGATTTACAGGTGGGAAGAGAATACCAGAAGAACCATCATCAGTGATCAAACCAGGGGCCAGAGGTTGGAAAATTTGCCTCAGCTGGCAAGTTTGTAGTGCCTGTCACCTACGTTGGGAGCAAAACAGCAATTCCAAGGTCAATTCCAACTTCAAGATGCGTGCCTTCATTATTCAAGATTCAACCAAAGCATAAAACCTGTGGGTGATTTTTTTCTGTTTCTTTTCTTTCTTTCTTTTTTTTTTTTTTTCCTTTCCTTTTCACTCTTTCTGGGCTGATTCTATTAATTTCCTCCAATGACACATGAGGCCCTGCACTGATGCAGCCATTGATGATCTCCTTATTCATTTTGTAGTAGAGAGACCATTTGGATGAATATATGTTCCCCATTTTCTTTGCATTATAAATTCAGTGTTGTGGGAAAAGGAGCGAAATGGAATGGCAGGGCCTCCACAGAGAAATGTCCCTGTTTGAGAAGAGGAGTTTTATAGGGGGGAACAATTGACAGCCTCTCAGTACAGTGGGCACATTTTTCTGTACAACTGCATCGCCACTAATGATAAATGAGAAACGTTTGATAGCCGCCTCCGTTGTCTGACAGCTACAGTTTTGGCCAGAGGGCCGTGGCAGGCTTTAGACTTCTGTTCAAAATGAGTTAAACATATTAGGCATTATGAAGGCACGGAAGCCTCGAGAATGAGTGCTGAAATGAGTGATCCGGGTAGGCTCCTGGGTACACAACTTGCAAAGCAGATGTCATTCTAATAATGTGTGATATAGAACATGCCTGGCCTAAACCCTGCCGGATGAAATATGAAGCCCCGTTGGTGATATTTAATACCATTTTATGAGGTGCCATCTTATAAAGACAATGCCCGCCGTATGTGGAATGCTTAAGGTATTTTGCCAAAGGCACCGGGAGGTATCTGGAGTAAGTAGAATTTTTATTATTTTATAAGCCTTTACTTTGTAATATTTCTGTTTCCACATTATTGTGGGGGCTTGCTGCCCTAACCCTTTGTTGAGAGAACTTGATGAGTGGCTTGCTGGTAGATTGACAGATAGCCCTTGCTGTTTCTGGAAGAAAGGACTAGCTCCTACCTAAACGCATTCTTCAAAAAACTCTCAAAGAGGAAATACAGCTTTGCTACAAGCATTCTTCGAGCAGGGACTTTGAGACTGGCACACAAAAAATATTGCCATTTTTCAAGTGGACTGCTTTGAGGGTAATAGAGGATTTGTGTGGACTGCAGCTACCTGACCACACTTTCTCCTTCCTGTTTAGTTTCTGATGCTAGGAACCCACCCAAGCTTCCAATTTTGGGTCCCTTTCAGGACATCCCCAAGATAAATGAGGCCTGCACATGTTAGTCACAGCATCAGTGTCGTCTTGTTCTTCCTAAAATCCTAGAAAACCTAAGTTTGTGAACAGTCGATGGTCTAGGGAGGGCTGGCTGTTATTGCTGGGAGAGATGTGTGGGGTGCAGAGGGTAGGGGTTGGGCTAGGAGTTAGAGTACCCAATTCACAGCACAACATGTTTTTGTTTGTTTTCTAAGTGCCTTCACATTTACTGGCCCCCACAGTAAGGCATCCCAGGAGTTGAGAACCACATACCCTGAGCAGAACTCAGGGTGCCTAGGGAAAGCACTCTGCGTTGCATTTCGGAAGGTGGGTGGGTGCGTCTGTTCTCCTCATCCTTATGTTCTGGCTAATGACGTTTTTCGAGGATCTGTTAGGGGAAGGGTCCTGTATTGATTATGGATACAGTGGGTGAAGAGGAAAATTATTTTCTTTCTTTTAATGAAAGAAATGTCTTCATTTTATGAGAGCTTGAACCAATTGGGAAAATGGAAGATGTACATGTGAAAAACTTCCTAGTACATGTGCAAAGTAATATAAACAAGAACGATTCATTCAGAATTCAGGGAAAGTTCTCCAGATAGACCCTTTGCCTAACAGTTTTCACAATTAAGCAGTGAGCTTTATTAACTGGAAAACATACAAACAAGGCTCATAACTTGTTGGATGTGTGTGGCTAGGAAGGCTAGTCTTTCATGCGTTATTGCCTCTCTGCTATCACCAATGGAGGTATTTGCTAACACATAACCTGGTATTTGTTTTTCAATGGGTTTATACCAATTGTTCTTGGTCTTGTTACTGTGTCATTGAGTTAAATATTTGAAATAATGACTGCAAAAAGAAGGAAATTGTTGCTGTGATGTTGAAATGCACAGTTTGGGACTACTCGATAAAAGCAATACGCTAAAAAAATGTACTGTTGAATTAGGCATGCATAAGACATCTGCAAAGGATTGGGGGAAGATCATTAACTTTAAAAGCACTTTACATTCAGATTGCTTTGCAAGTGCCTTAGTTCTCACCCCACTTTAAAGAAACTGAGATTAGAAATCGTAGCAGATGGAAACTATGGGTGTGGTTTATGCAAGAAAGACAACTTGAACTCCACACAGCTGATTCAAAGACAAAGCCTAGGTTTAGGGCAGAAGATTGGCAAATAATCTGCTTTTATAAATTTTAAGCTTCAGCTAAACTATTTAGCATGTATACAGATGAATTTTTGAGTTCCATGTTTTCACAGACTTTTTCCATTGATCAGCCTGCTGTAGGTCCTCTTTGCAGAAGATCTGAATCTATTCCAGTTCAAACTGTTGATGGAATGCCAAGTAGAATGGTTATTTTCTTAGATGTGCTCCATTTTCACTCTATTTTTCAGGAAATGAAGGAAATTGGAAAAAGTTTGGTATTCGAAATAGGATGACATGATGGAGTAAGGAAAAGAGCACAAGTTTTACAACTTGATGACCTAGTTCTGCCTCAAATAACCTTGAGCAGGAACGTCACTTAACCTTTCCAAACCTGTTTCCTCTTCTGTAAAATGAGGATAATGATATTCTTCCATATCTACCTTGTACCATCGCGCTGACCAGCACACGCTATAATGTGCAACCTTTAACGTCATCTGTGGATATGAGTTGCCCCCGCTGCTGCTGCTACTATTGTTACTACTGCCATTGTGGCTACCACTGTCACAATAATACTGTGCATACAACCATTGCTGCTTGGGTGTTAGGGCACCTAGGGACAGTAGGTACTGGTTCACTTTGATTCCACATGGTCTTTTCTGGACAGATGGCTTTGCTTATGAGATAGGGAGTGTGGTGGGCGGCAGTTTGGAAGAACATTTTCTAGTCTTCTCCTGGGAGAAGACCTCTCATTTCTTACATTGGGAAATGAGAGGCATTATACTACCCAGTGTTCTCTTTCTTTTTTCTTTTTGTTTATTTAATTATTTATTTTTATTTTAGATTAATGTGAGGGTACAAATGTTAAGTTACATTGTTTTCAACTCTAAGGTCAAGTTCAAGTTGTAGTTGAAAATTCAAGATGTAGTTGACCCTTTCACCCAGGGGGCACCCAGAAGAACAAAAATCATTTCACCACAAGGACATTTGTACCAGAACGTTTATTGCACATTTGCAATTCACAATTGCTATGATGTGGAATCAATCCAAGTGCCCATCAGCCCATGAATGGATTAATAAACTGTGGTATGTGTGTACCATGGAATACTATCCAGCCATAAGAAAAGATGGAGACTTTATATCTTTTCTGTTTACCTGGAGTTGAAACACATTCTTCTTAATAAAGTATCTCAAGAATGTACTTAATACTAATTTGAAACCAACATATAAACAACTACCTAGTGATTTTCAAGTTTCAGAATCCCATGTACTGGTGTCCATTTAATCAGTTCTATTACAATATGATGTTATTTAGTAGTTCTATGTAAAATTTTGTTTAAAAAATGAAAAAAATTTTAATATTATAAATCACAGGATTAGAGGCTCCCTAATGTCCCTGTCAGCTGCAAAATCTTTCTGTTTTGGTTATTCCATGAATTATTCCAACCCCCATTCCCTGACTTAAAGTACAGTGGTTGCCTATTTCCCAACTGGATCAACAAAGCCAAACAGAACAAACGGTCCAAGCAATTAATTGTTTCACATATGTGCAAGTGCCAGCTCCCAGCATGTGGCCTGGGTCTTCCCTTTGTGGACAATGGCAGGCACAAGGTCCATATGACAATATTTTTCATGCCAGACCTCGGGTCTGTTCTTTAAAATGGGACCTGAGATTCTCTACACTTCTTAAAAGAAGTAACAGAGACTGACAAATTGGTGATCACCCATCATTTTTAATTAAGGCATTTTAAAGGCCTGTTTTCCCTTCCCAAAATACAGGTATTAAAGAGAAGAAGTCATGATAGTGGCAAATACCTTGTTTAAGTCTCTGTATGAAATCCCATTTGTTCTTTTGATGTAAATATCTTGATAATTAGGGAGAAACTTATGTTCTGAGAAATGGGAAGGGAAGTTGCGGGTGGTTGCTTGCGTAGGGCCAGTCGCTGCCTCAACAACAATACCAAAAGGAATTGGATAATTCCCCCCTTCACCTGCTTTGCTGGCAAGTTATCTGTTGTTCCTCTAAGGGACTCACCAGAGGCTACACTCAACCCACTTCTGGATGAGCCATCCCACTGCAGCTTCAGGTTCCAAAATGCTCTGTCCATTGAAGGCTTCCTATTGTTTGGCTATGGGAGTTGGGGCAAAGTGGAACCCTTGCCTGGACTCTATCCCTTGACTCCTGTAGTTTTATTCTGTGTTAAAAAGAATCAAAGGTCTATCTAAGCCAGAAAGAAGCATCCCTGAATTTCACAGGCTTCTTAAACAATGTTTTTTAATCCAGATCCTAACAAACCCATGCTTCTCATTTGTGTTTTTGAAATTTTCACAAAGAAAATGGGCGTCTCTCCATTCTGATTTCCATTTGTGGTCAAGAAGGAAGTGCTGCTCTGTTTGTAGCCAGATGAATCCACACCTATCATAAAGGTCCCCATCGATATCCCAATTACCTTGATTTGATCATTACATATTATATACATATATCAGGATATAACCTGTACCTGGAAATACATATAACTATGATGTATCAATAAAAATTAAAAAGGCCTCATGTTCTTACAGTAGAGTGAAACCTTTGCTAGTAGGATAACTGAATGAATGGTGGTCAGAGAGTTATGGCAGATACTATACATGGTTACTTACTCTGTATGCTTCAGAATTCAGTAATTATTTTTTGGAATAATTAACTTATGGAACATAATTGTATTGGATACATGCTATAGTTAGTACTTGGCAGATATAGATGTCTATCCAGGATGATATAAATAAGGAAAAAAAAGAATTCCTCCTGAGAATTAAATATTAAAGTCAACATCTACAAGGTCAGAGCACAGATAAGCAAAATCTTCTTACAGTAATGGGATGACTTTCATGTTCAAAATACCTGGCTACAAGCCAAGTCAGATCTATACAAATAATATGCTTACTAGGGGATGGACTCATCAGATGTAAACTGTAAGGAAGAAGAGAATCATGGCCGTAACCTTGGTTCATCCAGGACCATCTACATTCCATGATGTAGTCAGGGACATCCGGCCACATCATCTAGCACGCCAGCAGTCCCACAGCTCTTTCTCAACCTGAGTCATGTTTGGTTTTAGGTAAATAAAGGTTCACCTTCCCATAAGGCTCTACTCTTGAGGAGAAAGCTACTTGGAGAGACAGACTCGAGGATTTTTGTCTGAATAAAAATAATATTTCTCATTGTAATTAAATAAACAGGCACTCAGGTTTTACATCTGAGTCTTCTGAGCATGGCTTCATGAGTCTATCAGTGAGACATGAGCTGTTCTTGCCTGTTGTGACAACAGGTTCCAGAGGCTATCAGAAACGCAGACCCTTCTTAACCATGACAGTTTCATGCTACCCTGTGGTCATCAGAATAAAGGCTCCCAGGAAATGACTGTTGCCAGTAAGACCTGGTGAGAGAAAGCTTGCTGGGCCCTCCCAGATGGGCACGCAGTTCTCCTCTCTGCACTGGGGCAGCATTTTCTCTGATTAGAATTCTCTGCTTGTCAGAGGCAAAGTGAGTTCACGTACAGGTACATAAGTTAGATCTGCTCCTCTTTTTTCCTCCACTTTAACACAGCAGGCAGAAGAGCCGCTTTATTCCCCAAGTCGACAGTTGACAACCTTCAGCTTTGTTATTTTTCATGCTTAGGCCTTGAACAGTGAGTGTAGGCTTGAGGTTAGCCTTTTCCTCCTTCACTTCTTTAAGATTTGTATTGAAGTGTAATTGGCATGCAATAACAGCACATGTTTAAGATGTGATTTGATAAGTTTTGACGTATTTGTATACCCATGAAATCATCACTGTCATCAAGGCAATACATGTATCTATTACCCCTTGAAGTTCCCTTTTGTCTCTTTGTAATTCTTACCTACCCTGCTCCTGAGTGACCAGTCACTGGCTTTTTTTCCCGATTGCATTTTAAACCAAGCCCTTTCTTACCTTTTGCAAGTTTTGATGACTGAGTATCATTTATTTGCCTCTTTCAACCTTCCTCAGTCTGGTTGCCTAAATTGACCTTTCTAGCTTTCTTGGAGACTGGTGTCTGCATTTCACTTCTTGCTGTAAGAATCCTGGTTAATCATGAGCTTGTTCTCTGGGTCATGCTTTGTTGTTTGCTGCTAGGATCATTGTATGTCATGTATCTGCTGGGCTGTCCTCAGTGTACCCTGCTACATCCTGACACCAGCCCGCCACTAGCTAGTTTCTGCCTTTTGTTGGCTGCCAGGCTCTGTGTGGCAAGTAACTTTGCATTGCTTCTGAACCACTGTATGCACTTGATAATGTCTTCTGTCTCCCTGGCTGCACTTTTCTCCTTGGCTGAACAGTTGCTTGAAGACACTGGCTTAACCAGTCATGAACTTTTGGTCCACTTGGAATAAATCCATCCAGTAACAGTTGACCCCAGTACTACCAGGAAAGCATGCAACATGGAAGCTAAACCAAGGTTATTTTGATAATTTTTCAATTCCAAGAGCCCCTTAGAATCACAGTGTCTCTCAGTGGCACCATTATGAATGCTATTGGCCTGTAGGTAGGTTGAATTCACTTACCAGGTAATAGAGAACTCTGGGTTTTACAAAAAAGAATAAATTGCAGTAGTGACTAGATCCCAGCTAATGAGAAGAGTCAAGGGAAGAAGGTTATTGCAGGCGCTATGGGCCTATTTTCAGGAGCGTGACCACACACTTCTCTCCGTTTAGTCTCTGAATACTGAGACTTTTCTTTAGCTAGAGAAGCCCAAAGGGCATGAGGTAATTACAGCTTCTCCACCTCTGCTTTAACCAGCATCAGAGTGAGAAATTAAACAAAAATAAATTTAATTCAGTTCTCTCTCTCAGTGAGAGAGTTATCACCAAGGGCGGACTCTGAGTTACGTGGCGGGGAGACTGAACTGACTGAGGCCCTGTCTGCTCCCAGGTTGCTCCCAGATTAGTGGACGGGAAGGAGAAGTTCCCATTCTCGTGTCAGAAGTCACCTTGCTAACTCTTCCTTGTTATGACAGTTTTTATGCTTTACAGTGCCCAGAGACTGCACCCCGTACTTAGGGTGTTTTTCATGTCTTAGCTAACTCCCAGGTTCAACCTTAGGCCCAACTCCAAAAAAATATCTGCTGAATTGTTCTAGCCCTGGTGCCTCCCCTGGAACTCTGATGCTTGACTTACCGGTAATTGTAAGCTGGTTCTAGGTTACTTAGTCAGCCCATTACATTCTGGGGTGACGGTGGGAAATGCTCTGCGGTGGAGAACTAGAAATGCCTGTGGTCCGTCTGCATGTGGCACCCGCTGCTGCGTTTGCATGTCCAAATTGCTCTTTGTATTCACATGAGTGGGAGATGGGGAGGGCTGTTTTTTTCTTGCACTCCTTCTGAAAGAGTCAAGGTATTTTTGATCTTTGAGAACTTGTTTTTTGTTTGTTTTTCTTAAAGAAATGGCATTTTGGAGGCGGGTGATGCCAGTAGGGCAAGATAGGAATCTCTCCCTAGGGCAGCGGTTCTCAACCTATGGGTCGCGACCCACAGGAACTGTATTAAAGGGCTGCGGCATTAGGAAGGTTGAGAACCACCGACTTAGAGGATGTCTTTTACATTTAGGGAAAATTTCAATAAATACAAAGAAATATCACTATTCACTTAAATATCCTCATGCTCATGGTTTGTAGCTAGTTAGTGACTTTATTTATTTACTTATTTATATTGAGACAGAGTCTCACTCTGTGCTTTGGGTAGAGTACCCTGGTGTCCCAGTTCACATCAACCTCACATTCTTGGGCTCAAGTGATCCCCTTGTCTCAGCCTCCTGAGTAGCTGGGACCACAGGTGTAGCCACAATGCCTGGCTAGTTTTTCTATTTTTAGTAGAGAGAGGGTCTCACTCTTGTTCAGGCTGATCTCTAACTCCCGAGTTCAGGTGATCCACCTGCCTCGGCCTCCCAGAGTGCTATGAGAGTTAGTAACTCTAGTCATTCATTTGTTTACTAGAACATTCACATATAATTCTGACCAAAGCTGCACCAGGATATTTTGAGCTGTCTTAGAATTCCTAGTGTACCTCCAAAACAAAATTAATTTAAATTGATGTGTTTTATAAACGCAAGCCATATAGCTGTATAAGTCTTGAGACTTCAAAACATGATGGAGCATGTCAATTTTAGAGTATGGTAACAATATTTGATCTGTACCCCTCTGAGGCGTCCAAGGCGTGCAGGCCTTTCAAGGCCACTTAGCCTTGTGCTGAGAGTACATCTCTCTAATCCAGTAAATTATAAATCTCCTATCAGACCCCTTTTTGGTCACACCCTTTTTTTCCCCCTTTTGTGATGGAATTGATGTTCTGCGTATGTTTTTTGTTCACATATTCTGGGGTAGCAAGTAGAAAGTACAAAGGAAAAAAGTTTTTAATGATCCAACTCCTTTGCACAGCTGGTAATGGTGAGTCCACATGTAGTCATTCTATACAAGCAAATGAAATTTGATTTTAATCTTTCATGCAATTAAATGACTTCTCTTCCTTCAGTTTCGTCCCTTGAATGGAATTTTAGAGAGATCAGATGACAGTGATACTGACTGGCCCCCCACTTCCTCTAAACAGTATATTAATTTGCCCTTGGAAAATGAAATAAATATAAAAATGATACAATCATCTGCATGTATTCATTTAGGTATAAGTCATTAGATTGTTTTATTTATTTATTCTTTCCCTTAAGATCTGTTTATTGGTTGGTGTTTCTGATAGACACTGTAACGATTAGGGACATACACAGAGATGTGACAAGGTCTCTAGTTCCACAGACTAGGTTCAGTATTTATTGACAGAATCATTGTTTCCCAAAGTGTGCTGTGTGGAACATTAGCCTGGAGGTACTCTGGAAAAATAAGAGTAAAAAAAAAGAGATTCCTGGTCAAAGTGTTTGGAAAATGGTAGCTATTATCCATCTTGCTTGAGGATTCACAAAGCACAGTCACTTACTGAGGGCTCTGAAAATCTTACTGAATTTTGTTTGAGCCAGCATTTTCAAAGTTTTTTAAATCAGGGTTCCCATTTTCAAAGTAAATATGATAACCAACATGGAACACATATTAGGGAACACTGGACTAAATGAAAATGAAAATCAATGTCTGGAAGACCTCTAATGGTTTAAACAAGCCATGGAAACCTTCAGTTCCTCCCCTGAATGCATGGCTGAAGCCTGGTCCCTCAGAGGCCTCATTACTGTGACTTTTAGATTTAGTGTAGAGTAAAAATTTTGGCTGAGTAACATTATTAATATTGGGATATATAGATATATATACAATGTATGTTACATGCATGCATTTGTATAGTCTGTAAAGCGAAACACCAGTAGTCCAAAGAATGCATCTTAAAATTACTCATTCTTTCCCCAAATGTTGTTTTTATGGAATCACAAGTGCCTCAAGCAAATTCTAGGTGCATTTCCAACCCAGGTCACTTGGACAGTTTTCATAGTATTAACCACATGAGTAGAATTTAATGGGAATGTCTCAAATAAAACTCGCCCTTACACTACCATTGACTGTCACTTTCCATTTCCTGAACAGCATTGATGGTGGTTCCACTTGGTATCCCTCTCAAATCTTGGTGGAATCCTTCTATTTTTAAGACATATGCATCAAGGGTAATTGAAGAAAAATGAAAGAAAATGTGGTTTTATGTTGTGGTGATGAATCTGGGGCTAGACAACAATTGTGAAACAATACATAGGTGAAAACCAGCAGCTGACAACTTGAAGCAGCAGTTGTTGGTGGTGTGGAATTATATTACTGCACAGGACAGCGCAGCTCCCTGTCTATTGCATGCGTCCTGGGGAAAAGCCTAGAAACCAGGTGCATATTTCTGTAGCTATTATTTTACTTATACAGGTGGTTCATCGAACAGGACTTTTATTTTTGGCTCTCAAAGTTGGCTTCATTTTCTTAGCAGCGTGACTGAAGTTTCTCTCATGTACAGCCCTCGTTTCTGTCTCCATGAGATTTCCCCCCCCCCCTCCCTTCTGGATATTGTTGCCTCTGTCAAATGGGAAATACATAGAAATAGGAGATTAAAAATGTAAATTTTATAAACAGAAATCAAAGGTCCTAAATCCTTAGCAAAGAAAAGCCAACATAAGTAAGAACATTAAAAAACATACATAAATAGTGCTTGCAGGCTGAATATGTTAAATAATTCAACAGTTAAGTCATAAGCGTTCTTAAACTTAAGTATAAAAATGCCCTTGACAATATTTCACAGCCGTGCATTTCCTTAAAATATTTAGCATTCTCATTAAAGAGAATGACTTTAGTTTATATATTAGTTACACTCCTGCTTGTTAATATGAAGGAATTTAGGAAGAAAAAGCATTCTTATGTATATAAGCAAAAGGCAATTTACATACAAAGTTGGACAACCATTCACTTTTTATTTATTTCTGGATCATCAACATCTACATATAGCTATACAGCATTTAAACAAATTTGTTCCTTAATGTGCAATATTAATATTCTGTGCCCCGAAGTGCCATTTGCTAATGCCATTGTGAAGACAGGTTCCTTCAAAGCTACACAGAAGTCCCTGCTTTAGAAAGACTTAATGAACCTTACATTTTTTGGAATACTGCACAGTGTAATGCCTATTACATATTCATTGCCAGAATGGAAGATTTCCTTTAACTCTGCGATTCCTGGTCTAGTACTCTGTAAAACATTGTCAAAAGTCACCAGAGACTTTTGTGGAAAATTGTGACTCTTGATAGCAGAATGTAATGGCAAGGTTTAGAGTAAGAAGCCGGGAGTCTATCGCCCCACAGGGAGACGTTCTGACAGACAAATGGATGGATAATACAATTTTTGACATAATGGGATGAAAAAGTTTATGCCAGAAAGAACTGAATTAAAGTTATTACTTTAAAAGAAAGTCTGAAGTTTGAAATAATCAGAATTTCCATTGTGTGCTTCATTTTACTGCTGATATGCAGAAGAGATTTTAAAACAGAGATGCTGTCAAGTGATTTATAGAGTTACTAACAAGGCTGCCATAAAATTTTAGTTACCTCTTTGGAAATATCCACAATAATAAACACAATGCTCCTTTCTTTATGTTTCATATTTTTAGTGAAGAAAATCTCACATTGTTCTCTTATATTTCTGGTTTCTCATTACAAAAAACAGAGGGATAATTTTCAGAGGCATGAGGTCCACTTCTGGGGGATGAACAGTATCGTGGGGGCAGACTATTGCCTTTGTTGCAAAGTGCTTCATGATATCAAAACAGGGCCAGAAATCAGCAGTAACAACTGGGGAGCAGGTCTTTGTTGAAATGGTCTGGACTGATTTGGACGAGTCAGCATCTGTCTGTTGGGGGCCAGCAAGGTAACCTGGCTGGGACCAAAGTGAGGTGAGTGAGGTGCCCCAGGTGCAGAATTTAAGGAGGCATGTCCAAGGGTTGTCTGAGTATCTCTTTACCTGCTCACCCTGGGGGCCTTGTTTCCTTGGCATTGGCACAGTGCCTGGCACATAACAAGAGCTCAGTACACACTTGTCAAATGTCAAAATACCCTAATAAATGAGTAAAACATAAATCATATCATCTCTTCTTAGAATGGATGCCTCAATAAAATTGTTTTCTTACCCTTAACATTTTTGAAGATAGACAGATTATCCCTGTATTTTACTACCAGAAACTGGTTTCACTTAATTACCTAGAAAAGGGAACCCCTGATCTCAGTGAGAAGACACATCTTCAAAAGTGGTAAGCATTTGCCTCTCCAAGGAGTCAACCGGCAACATTTTCATACTCCAAAGCTTATTTCTAAGTGATGCTAAATAATGGTTTAAAAATTATATAATTAACTAAAATGAAATACTTGTAATTATAAATGTCAAAAGAGAATAGGAAAGGAAAATAAAATAAAGAAAAGGACAGAAAAAAAAAGAAAAAAAAAGGAAGAAATTGAAAAAACACTCTGTGCTATTTCATCACTTTCCATTCATTTAATTCAGTAATTGGCTTATGTATATAAAGGGATAATCCACAAGCATGTTTATTAGCAAGGAATATTCTGACAGTTCAGAACAGTCAGAAAGCACTGTTGTAGATTCCCAGTGTCTGCCATTAATGGGAAGGAAGGAATAGATAGACCCTGGGAAACAGGTGCTATTTAAAATACACTCATGTGCTTCCTAAAGATGTTTCAGTAGATGACAGAACTCATATAGAACATGCCCAGGTGTGTGGCAGGTTATCTCCCATCTGGGATTCTGTGATGCTCACCCAATGATGGTATTGCCTAATGACCCATTCCATAGAAGATATCCTTGTGGTTAAGAGATGCATGACTATGATATGTAACATTCACAATGTATACATAGAGTAAACCATCACATTGTATATCTAAATAAATACATGTCAAGGATATCTTTCTTTCTTTCTTTCTTTCTGTCTGTTCTGTCTGTCTGTCTGTTTTTGTTTTTGTTTTTTTTTGAGACAGAGTCTCACTCAGTCACCCTGAAGTTGAGTGCTATGGCATCATAGTTCACAGCAACCTCAAACTCTTGGGCTCAGGCAATCCTCTTGTCTCAGCCTCCCCAGTAGCTGGGACTACAGGCACCTGCCACAATGCCTGGATGTTTTTTTTTTTTTAGAGACAGGGTCTTGTTCTTATGCAGGCTGGTCTTGAACTTCTGAACTCAGGCAATCCATCTGTCTTGCCCTCCCAGAGTGCTAGAATTACAGATATGAGTCACTGTGCCTGGCCCATGTCATTGATCCCTTAATAAAACTGGGGGCTAGCTGGGTGTTGTGGCAGGTGCCTGAAGTCTTGGCTACTCAGGAGGCTGAGGCAAGAGGACCACTTGAACCCAAGAGTTTGAGGTTGCTGTGAGCTATGACACCATAGCACTCTACTGAGGGCCACAAAGTAAAACTCTGTCTCAGAAAAAAAAAAAAATAAATAAAATAAATAAATAATAAAAAAGTAAAGCTGGAGGGAAACAAAACATAATATATAATAGCAAATGGCAACGTGAGATTTGATTTTTTTTTTTTTTCACATTACTTTGCTAAAAACAAAAACAAGCTCAACACATACTTTGGAGAACTAACTCCAGTTTTTCTGCTTTAGGATTCCCTGCCAACATTTATTCTTGAGTCTTAGAGGGATGTCAGTTTTTATTATGACAGTGATATTTAAGAAAAAATATATCTTTATTTTAAAATCAGAAATACTTGCGTGGACATAAAATGGTAATGATATATATCTGTTAAATTACCATAGTGTGTTACAAAACACATTCACTAATGTTATTCCATTTGATTCCCATAGGAATCCCCTGCCATGCAGGTATTAGAATCCCCAGTATATCAAAAAGGAAACCGAGGGTCAGAGAAGCCCAGCAGTTTAGTTGAGGTCAGCTGGTAAGTAGGTACAGCTGCACAACCGTTCAGCCCTCAAAACAAGTGCAAAGAACATTTTTTCCATGCTATCATTTGAATGTATCAAAAATCACATCATACTATTGAAACCATCATTGAGTTACTCTATAAAGCATGCCAAGAGCTACAGGCCTAGCTTATGATATTTTAATGTCATATGTTTGCATTAACACCTCATATCCATTAACAATACTTTTGGAGGTTATGTGAAGCTTGTTGGGATGCCTTCCTGGTTTTAAAAGGACACAGCTCGTATGAATAGAATTCATATCAATATTTGAGATGCCTGAAGAACAGACATCCTAACCTGAGTTTTTATTTATATGTGGAAAATAATACCATGCTCTCCTAATTATGACAAGTATTATTTGATGTCCTGGGACCTCACAAAGAAATTGACAAGCTAGCAGCTACCAAGGAGAAGTGCTGAGCATCTTCTAGGGCTCCAGAACAGGTTGGCACATTGCTCACTGGTGAATCAGGTAGATTTGGGTGGTATTTATTGGGAAATAATCCAGTAATGACCAGCCAAAGCCGTTACACAAAAGCACTTGGGTCCCGTGTCAATCATTCACTCTCTGATAGGTCAATAACATTCTCTCTGGGGTGGCTTGCAGCCATGCCAACACCCCAAATGCAGCACACAAGCCACAGCCTTGAGAGAGACGTACGACCGTGCTACTGGGAAGCATCAAACGGAAGTCACACCATGGGCAAGAGGTTGACAAGTGTTGCTTAGCAATACAATACAGGCAGGCCCAGGGCTGCTGTGACTGCTCAGAAAGCAGCTGACGTCTACCACCAACGCTGAAAAGGCATCATCTGAAGACCTAAGAACCTGCAGAGAATAGGATGTCAGGGAGTTGGGGGGACTCTTGGATTCCAGGAGAGAAATAAATTAGATGGTCCATGGCACCCCAGTGATCTCTCTCTCTCAGCTACTTACATATTCAAATGTATATGAACAGAAAAACATACAATACGGAAATACAAGTTGCATCTATCCAATGCCAAGAATCTATATGGTTAAGTATTTTTAGATTTTATGTACTGTGATTGTAAAAAAAAGACTGCATATGTTTTGATTGCTTTTCAGGTAGTCATATACTACCAATAAGGAGCATCTTAGCCCACAAAAGTCAGACCATTTATGTGAAGACTGAGGTCAATATATGTGGGCATTATGTTACAGCATTCTGAGCTACATAGGAATTGGTTCCTTGGCATCTCTATCCTCACGATCCTGAGAAGTGTAAATATTATTCAAAAGAGGAATATGGAATGCTTTGGAGGAAGTAAAGTATTACTTTTCTGAAGAATAGCACTACTTTATTTGTTTTATTAAATCATAACCGTATACATTAATGCATTTATGTGATACAATGTGCTTATTTAATATACAATTTGGAATACTTACATCAAACTAGTTAATATAGCTTTCACCTCACTTAATTATTGTGTTAAGACAGTTATACTCTACTCTTATTAGATTTGACATGTACCCTGGCAATATACACCATCAGTGAGATCCAACAACTTACCCTCCCTCCAGCTACCTTCTCCCCTTCCCCCCTCCTCTTCCCTCTTTCATCCTGGACTATAGTTGTGTTTTATCTTTCATATGAAAGTACAGGTATATTGGTTTCATAATAATACTGAGTACATGGGATACGTTTTCTTTCATTCTTTAGATACTTTACTAAGAAGAATATATTCCACCTCCATCCATGTAAACATAAAAGAGGTAAAGTCTCCATCTCTTTTAAGGCTGCATAATATTCCTTGATGCACATATACCACAATTTGTTAATCCATTCATGGGCACTTGAACTTCTTCCATGAACTTCTTCCATGACTTGGCAATTATGAATTGGGCTGCAATAAATATTCTGGTGCAAATATCTTTGTTGTAAAGTGATTTTTGGACTTCTGGATATATACTTAGTAGAAGAATTGGATGGAATGGCAGGTCTACTTGTAGTTCCTTAAGTGTCCTCCAAACTTCTTTCCAAAAGGAACGTATGTTCTTTGTTGGGCTCCTTTAAGAGAATGAAGTCCATCATGTTACTACAGGTGACTCCTGAGAGATGCACACTGGGAGACCAGTGACCCAACTCCATAGATGCACACTGGGAGACCAGTGACCCAACTCCATAGCAAGAGAAAAGGTGAATCTGAGTATGATTTGGAATTTAGCACATATGTCAAGGTGGCTATTCCCTGAAGTAAATGTCACATGACAGCCATTTTGGACCTCCTAACTATTTGGAAGGACAGTCCTCCTGTCATAGTTATTCCTACATTCACAAGTCTTATTCATTTTCATAGGCTTCAATTATTTAATTTCTCAGACTGGGGACTTGGCTAAGGTGTTAGAGTATGCAGCTTAGTTGAGAGGAGCACCTAAAAGTAAACTGATTTTTGAATGGCACAAAATGGCATTGCTCTCTGGTGCTCAACAGCTCGGGGTGGGGGCCTGAGTCAGACCCTAGTAGTGGTGGTGTCTATGTTCCAGTCAGGCTCTGCCACTGTGGCTACAGGGTGCTCACTCATTCTGCTCCAGCCTTCCCATCTCCATCAGTAGAATGAGAAGTTAGAAACCATGGGCACACCAAGACCCTGGCCCTTCCAGTGCTCTGC
Source organism: Loris lydekkerianus (assembly GCA_963574355.1). NCBI lineage: Eukaryota > Metazoa > Chordata > Mammalia > Primates > Lorisidae > Loris > Loris lydekkerianus. Next base: position 19,944 of record CAUYPK010033461.1, read on the forward strand.
CCCTTTAAACTGTCCACTGAGGACAGTTTCCTCCCCAGAATCCTATTTTTTTCACACTGTATTCCATGGTCTATATTTTTGACTGCCCTCTAATTCAGCTACATATCTGGGACTTACTGAACATCCTTCCAAGCAGCAGTGTGTACTTCCTGTCCCCTTTGCAGAATGGGGGACAGTAGGGCACTTCTCTATTCTGTGATCCACAGCCTCTGGTCTTCCCAATATCTCTTAGAACTGGCTTGTAAAGGGCTAGCAGGAAATGTGAAGAAAAGACGATAAATAAATGGAGTCGTCTCCACTGTCTACCACAGGAGTCATCATCCTCAGGCAATCGATTAAGGGCGTGACCCTCAGCTTGGCACTACTGAAAATGTTTTCTGAAAAGCCACAGCTTCTGCCCTCTAGGGGCACAGACAAGTGGCAATAGCATAATTAACACATATAGGAAAATACAGAGACCACAGTAATTGCATAAACATCAAACAATTAACCACCCTTGCTACACTGATAAAAGGAATAGTTCAATGGGCAAGACATAGGCCAGCCCTCTGGATCAGAGTTGGGTAGAGTCCATGGTAGGGGCAATGCTTTGTTCTGTGCTTAAGGGAAATAAATCACTGAACCTTTCTGTGATTTTGTGAGATGAGGGAAACGATAACCCCATTTGAGAAATAGGGAGCGAGAAGGAGCTAATAATGATGTCAGTGACCTCTGTAATGTAAGACATTATGCCACAATGGAAAGAGAGCTGACCATTGTTCAGGGCACAGTACTGGGCACAAATAAGACAGGTGATTTCCTACAGGAGTCTTATACTCCAGGTAGAAAGGCAGGGTGAACACGCAGGGACCCAGTGAGAAACAGACAGAGGTCAGTCTAGAGCAGGGGCGCCCAATCCCTGCAGCCTTACCCATCGCATCCTCTTCAACCTCCCTGTCCCATTGCTGAGCTACAGAACATTGTGGTGTAAGCAATTTTTTAAACATGTTGAAACATTCTTAGTAATTATAATATGTGGGCAGGCTAAATAATATGCTATGATATGGATACATCATAATTTACTTAACCATGATAGTAGATATTTAGATTGATTCTGTTTTTCTTCTCAAAATTATCCCTTCAGTAGGCAAACTGGTTATATGCACCTTTCTTAAAATGACCTCTGTGCTGTCCTGCACTTGCTCCCAGTGCACCAGTGCATCCCTGGGACATCATCAGATGTCCATAGACATCATCATTTAAAAACAATTATGGCCCCTCCCTAACTTCTTTTTATACTATTTGTCAATGGTTTATTCTCCCATTGCTCTATGTCATCCTTCAAACTCTAACCTTTATCTTCTTTTTTCCTATAATTATCCTCAGATGTGGACTCTTATTTGGCTGAGGGCTCTTGGGTAGACAAATTTATCTCTTGAGTCCTCATCACTCAGCCATTCAGCCAACCTCCTCAGCCATCTATGCACCCAGTAATTACAGGTCCTCTCTGTACTCCATTCATGTACTTTTCCAGAGATGCAAAGATGAAGACATGGCTTCTACCCTTAGGCCAAAAATAGATAAATGGAGATGAGGGAGGAGGTAGAAAAACACTGATTGAATCTATTGAAGAATCTATACAAAGTGGATGAAAATCCCCACATCAATGTTGAGAGGAGAGTGTGCCTAGGTGTTAGCCAGGTTAAGAAAGGTGTTAATCTCCCCATAGCAGATGACCTCTATACCAAGTTCTAAAGGGTGTGCATAGGTGTTAGCCAGGTTAAGAAAGGTAACATGGAGTGATTTAGTCTGAGAAGCAGCAAGCAAAAAAAGGAGAAGATGGGAAAGGGAATAAAGGGGACTGCAAGCAGATCAGGATGGGGTAGTGTATGTGTGTGCATGTATGCACACATGTGTGAAAAGCCATTTCTATCTGGAAAGGGACAAGCCTGTAGAATTTTTGTTTGTCACACTAAAGTTTAAACTTTCTTCTAAAGGTAGTGGAGCACAGCTGAAGGATCTAAAGCAGGGAGCGTATGGCGGGCTTGGAGGGAGACTGATCTTCCTACAGTGGAGAATGAGGTGCAGCAGGGAAGGATGGAGGCAGGATAAGGTGCCTGATGAAATTGGTGACAAGAATGTAAGCTAAATTCGTACAGTGAAGATGTAAATGGGTGAGGAAATAATAAAGCTATCAAGGAAGAAGAATCGATAGAATTGATTATTTGGGAAGACAAGAAGGTTGGAAGTATCTCAAGAATGGAAGAAAATGTATCCAATGTACTCAGCCCTACTATGAAAGCAATTTATAGCTTTCATATGAAAGCTATAACTCAATTATAGCCCAAGAATATGGGGAAAGGGGAGAGGGAAGGGAGGGGAGGGAGGAGGTTGGGTGGAGGGAGGGTAATCAGGGGGACCACACCTATGGTGCATCTTAGAAGGGTACATGTGAAACTTACTAAATGTAGAATACAAATGTCTTAACAAAATACCTAAGAAAATGCCATGAAGGCTATGTTAATCAGTTTGATGAAAATATTTCAAATTATATATAAAACAAGCACATTGTACCCCACAATTGCATTAATGTACACAGCTATGATTTAATTAAAAAAAAAAAAAAGGTTGGCACCAGCACTCCCAGGTGTTTGGGTGGCTAAACTTGCATGTGGCATCAGTATAGACCAGACCAGTTGATGTCATCCAAGGAGGGTTGGTCAACCAAGATCAGTGGAAGATCAAGGACGAAACCCCAAGGACCACTCACATTAGCATGGCAGCCCTTCCTCACGGAGGGTGCTGAATTTACAAGGGCTCAACACTGAAAGCTCCCATCTTTAATTCAAGGCTGTCTCAGTTGGAGAGCTGCATGCTCTCCAACAACATATAATATAACTGCAGTTGTCTAAAATAAGCGATTGTCTGATTTACAAATTCTTGACCTTTGTATATGCCAAGAACATTATAAAGAAGGTTTTATTATTCTTTCATTAAAGATAATGAGAAAGGTTAAGTAACTTTTTCAAATTCATGCTGCTAGTAAGTGAGGGGATTAAAATGCGATGCAGGTGTGTTTGTTGCCAATGTCATGCTCCCTCAACTGTGCCACTGCCTTGGGCTGACAGCACTGCCCTCTGACCCTCCACAAGGCCCTCCTGCTCTGCCTCTGTCACTTCTCCTCTCACGTTCTCTCTGTCACGTCTCCTCTCACGTTCCCTCTGACGTACTTTACCCTACATTTTTCATCTCCACCAGTGTTTTTTCAATATCATTTGTAATTTTTCCTTTTTGCCAGATGTTGGATCAATTCAGTCAGAATATATTAGACACCTACTGTGTGCCAGATGTGGCAATAAGAACTTTCTGTCACACTTTGACCTAGATCTTGGCCATGTAGATGTGTATAACTTCCTGATATGGTAAATATTTTTGTGCTTTTCACCTTCTTTCAAGGCTCCACATTTTTAGCTTAGAGCTAATCATGGAGTTGTGCTTGATAATTGCTCAAAGTAGGGATATTTAAGAAAAAATACCCCCAAGTGCTTATTAAGCACTTTCTATGTAGGAATAAATATATGTACACCTATGTCTATATCTACCTATACTTATACCAAGTATAGAGTAAGTCATTTATTGAGAATATATTGAACGTTGGACACAGTGTCACGAACTTCAAAAATACAAAGATGGCTAATCTTATCTTTAATTTATGGGTAAGGAAATAGGCCCAGAGAACTCATATGTCTCCCAAGGAAGCACAGCTGCTGGTGACAATGTTGAGATTGGCTCTACCAAATTTCAAAATGTCTACCCAGAGTGAGAGAGAAAAAAATGGAGCTAAGAAGAGAGGAAAAAGAAGGTTACAAAAAGAAACAGAAAAGAACAAGGAAAGAAGCTTAAATGTTTAACACATGCAATTGATGGTGGTGGAGGCAGAGGTCAGGGCTGGATGTGAGTCTCAGGAGTGCTGTCCAGAGGGCAGCAGGCACAGACTAGTCTTTCATTGAGTCCAGAGGGAAAATGATGCTTTTTAAGAATGTGACTAAGTATATCCAAGACCTAAAATAATAATAAAAAAAATCTCAGGAAGAGAAATATCAAGGAAGATAAAAATGTCAGTAAGGGGTAGCCAACCTTTTTCAGAGGTGCTGCAGCCGTGCTCCCCGGATGTGGTAGCTGAACATCTGATAGCAGCAAATGATACGGGAAACTCAACAGTCACCAGGCTCTACTGTGCAAGTACACAAAGGCATCAAAGTTAACGACGTATACAATAACACAAGCTATGATAATATCAGATGTGGAAACTGATTTACTCCAGTGTTCTAGCTGTGGTCTTGGTTCACTATTATATTAACAGGGTTGTTCACTTTTAACAGAGCTAAATGTTCTACACTTCCCCTGACATTCAGTTTCTCACTGGAGCAAGTGGCACCCCACTTCCTTTTGTCTGTACAGACGAGGTTTGACAAGTTAGTGAATTCATCCTAGAAAATGTGCTACGTACCTACTTGCTGAATATCACTATGGTCACCTTCAAAGTACTCCCCTGGGTCATCTGGTGACCTTCATGTTATTCAGCAACGAAGCATGTAGCACTTTTTCTAGGATGAGTTCACAAACTTAATTGTCCTATCTCACATATAGCAAAGACGTACAAAGCCAGGTTTGACAAATTTTTGATTCTATAAGGGACCGCATAGGAAATACTTCTGGCTTTTCAGGCCATCCAGGTCCCCTTGCAGTTCCCCAACCCGGCCATTGGAGTGTGACTGCAGCCACAGACAAAACGTAATAAACCGTGAGGCTGCACGTGTTCCAACGCAACTTCACTTAAAAGCATTAAAATTTGAATGTAATGCAATTTCCTTGTCAGTAAATGTAATTCTTGTTTTTTGTTTGTTTGTTTGTTTTTTTCATTTTTTAAAGCCCTTTCTTAAATTCATGCCTGTGTAAAAACAGGCAATGGGGTAAATTTGGTCCTGGGACTATAGTTTGCCAACCCTTCACTGGAGCACAGAAATCTTAGGATGACTAGATTCTTCTATGAACATAGGCAGGACGGCTTTCCAGCAGTAAGTGGTTAGCTAACTCCATTAGTGCCTCTGAGCTTAACTGTTAATTGGCATTATTTTTTAATTCCCAGCTATATTTTAAAGTATGAACCTGAAGAATTTTAAAGTCATTATGTGGGCGAGGGACTGTTAAAAATAAATCCTTCAGGTTTCAGAGTGGTAGAGGGGGAATAGAAGGTGGCAGGAAATCCACGAGTTTTCAGGCAAGTGGTTCAAAAAGCGTCAGGGTGGGCCGTAAGTTGCCGCTGAAGGTCGCTGGCATCACTCGATGTCTTCCCTTTATATATTCTATGCCTCTCATAAAATAAAGTTAAAGAAGTTTAATTTAACAGTCCAATTAGTAATGAGTTTTTCATTTATCTTTTTAACTATATGTGAGACAAAAATGAGGTCTGGATTTGACTCAGGCCAGGAAGGGATATTTATATGATACATTTGTAGTTGAACATTAGGGCTTTCTGGGGACAGATTCTGGGCAGGAGATAGTCCATTGATAGGCAGGGGCCCTACAGCTTATCTTTTTTCTCCAGCAACATCCAGGTGTTGGGGTACTCTTTAAATCCCCCCTCGACCATTACACATTTCCCTCTTTTTCGTGTGGGTAGCTAAAATAAAGGGTGAAGCCACTGGAGTTTACTTTCCTGAACCACAAGATACACACAGAGAAGCCAATGTGGTGATTACTCTGCTCAGGAGTGGGGGGACCTGCAGCCTTAAGGCCATACGTGGCCTTCTTGGTCTTTAAGTGTGGTCTTTTGACTAAATCTAAATTTTACAGAACAAATACTTTTATTAAGAGGCGTGCATGAGCTTTTCTCGCCCCTTTTGGTGCTTAAAAGAGAACAATCTTGACATCAGAAGGCTGCAAGTTCCCCACCCCAATTGGAGATGAAGGAGCAAGGAGGTGAGAGGTGGGCAGAGAGAGGGAAGTGGTTCTGAAGGAGGTGAGGAAGGAAGGACTGAGGTGGCTTTTCCAGCTCTGGCTGATTCATTTACTTAGCTTTGGATGAAGCCATGGCTGTGTTTTTGTCATTTATATGGATTGTACCAGGCATCCTCCTGTAAATAAGCTTGGTTTGCAGTGGTTTTTCCTTTGCTACTGGACTCGTAGGGTTCAAACAAGACCTAGGCACTAAGATCCGATGTGGATGTTTTCACAGAGAGATGAAGGGAGAGGGAGAGGGAATGGAAGAAAAAGAAAGGGTGGGGGAGAGAAAGAGAGAGCAACATGGAGACATTGAAGTGGCTGCATCTTCTTTGGGTTGAGGGGAAATGGGCTGTGTTGCAACCAAAAGACTAAGGATGGTACAGAGAAAGCAGGTTCACTGAGAAACCAACCCCCTGCTTATTCTGGGAAGGTAAAGGAACAGCTACCAAAGGAAAAAAAAAAAAAAAAAGAAAGTGTAAGGGACCACTGGCACCTGTTATTGGTCATTAACAAACAACCATGTACTGCTAATCTGTGATCATAAAAAGGCCATCTGCTAATGCTCAAAGGTCATTAAGATGCCAGCCATGTTTACTCTGTTCTCATTGGTTCAGATGATCTTTTCAAAAAAAAGCTTAAATGGTTATTGTGGTGGCGCCTGCTAACTCTGCCCTAGTTACAGGTCCGCCAGTGTTTCCATTGTAAACCTCTGCTCTCAGTGCTTTAAAATACAGCCGTAAAAATAACAGATTAACTGTACATGCAAGTATGTGTACATGGATGTGCACACTGTTTTTCTTTTCATGGGAGGGAAAATTTGAAGTGGGTCAACTTGGCTGTATTTATAGTCAAATGATAGTCATTAGAAAAGAAAGGTAATTTCTTCATCTTGGACCTTCTTTTATTTAACCTGCTTGACAGACCTATTTTGGATAGTAGCCTGTCCACAGTCTTTAAAAATTTTTCTCATTGATGAATTAAACATCTTCTGAAAGAAGCGTCATCATCCCAACTTGAGGGAGATCTTGGCTGTTCCCATGCTGTCCAGAGATTGGATTACGTGTGGGTGACAAAGATCGAATCACAATGTTGAGAATGGACCTCAGGAAGGGAAGCTGCTGAATTCAAGCTCACTCCCTTCCCATGCCACGCTCATCCTCAGGTGTTAGCACTTGGGATTCCCAATATATCTTGTTTCTCTAACCTTTTCAAATAGATTTGTGTATGTAGTTCTCTCTAAAGAGGATCGTGGAAAGGATTTCTTTTTCTTTTTTTTTTCTTCAAGAACCAGTGAATTCTGCTTCACAGGATTTTGGCAGGGTGATATAAATATGTTGAGTGTTTAAGGATATCAGTAATATTATAATAGCTATAATTAAATAATCCCATTATTGTATATATACATACACTTGTAGGGGTTCTGTGTATCTGTCTAGAACTTTCTAAGGAATAATTTCCTCTTTCTTTCTCTCTTTTTTCTTGTTTCCTCTTTTAGGAATCCCCTAGGAAAGAAAAGATAAAAATAAACCTCACCATGTAAATGAACTGACCAAAGGACTTGATAACAAATTATATTATTCTAAATTTCCATCCCCAATCTGTCCATGATGGCTGGTCATGAAGGTGGCTCTTATCAATGGGGGGCCCGGAAGACCATATGTTGTCCTACTTGGCCACAGCCGGTGAGAAAGCCAGAATCCACTCCTCAAATATGAATTTCAGTCATACTGTATGTATGCCAGTGTGTTTGTGCACGTGTGTTTATCTGGGTGGAAAGCAAGCAAAGATGGCCAGACCTTCAAGGTTATATCAACAGAGACCTGTGAGCTTAAATGTGATTTTCAAAAACACAGTTTTCGATGTCGTCTGAGATTCTTTAGTGCTGGAGGCTGAGATTGCTGTTCAGACTTTTCCTTCTTCATTTTTGATAACTTCACCATTTCTCATCACATCCTGGCCTTTCATCTCTGCCAATTAACTAAGTAGTTAGAGCCTTGTTTTGAAAAGTTCTGCGTAGTTAGTAAGCTCTCTTTTTTCTGAGCCAAGTCCAAGTGTCCTCTGGAGGCCTCTGAATGAAGGATCTGTCCACTGCCCCCACCCCGTCTGCCTGTTAGTGCAGGCCTGGGTTTAATCTTTTCCTTTCAACGAGTTGCAAGGGGGGAGGGAGTTTTAGAGTAGGGGGTGGGGTGATGACCGCAGGTGGCTGAAGAAAGGGGTCTTGTTCTCGTGATGCTAAATGGCTGGTTAGCACTGCTTTTACTGTGAAATCCAGCTTCTGTCACTTCGTGGTTAATTGCTTTATTATTCTCAGATCCAGATTGGACCTGATTTAGTTCTATCAGGAGCCATGACTCTCCCTGGCATTTGGCCAGGATCCTTTCGATCCTTTGATCTGGGGTTTTATAATCACATCACCGTTTAGGTTGCAGCAGGGGGCATGGCGCTTTTGCTGCTGCTTCTACTTACAAGTGCACAGGGTTGCTCAGGAGGTGGATGGGGTGTGACTCTGACGTGGGCAGGGGATTGGAAAGTGGGGTCTTCTCCCTAACTCAGTTTCTCCTTCCTGCTTTTAGGTTTTATGGGTTTAATTTGCTTTCCACGCTCCATTCAGCCACATGGACTTACTCCATTACTGTGTTTGTTTCAGCCATCTTCAAGTTGACTTCTAGATAAGATTTTGTTTTCTTCTTTTGCCAAAGCTCTTTTACATCAGCAGACAGTTCTTCATGTGAAAAAAGCCAACAGGTAACTCAAATGGCTTCCCTTAATTGTTAGCAGAAGCTGGCTGGCTGAGTGGGCCACAGGCTGTGCTGTGTGCCTGGTGACGATGAGGAGCTGGGGCGACTATGGCCTGAGTTTTTTAATAGGCAGGGCTGTAAAATGTCGGCCAGGCCCAAGTCACAGATGCACCACAGAGCTCTTTCAAGCCCTTATTCCAATGCTCCACTTGTAACTATTTTTAACCTTATTAAAAAGGAGTGAAATGCTTCAGCTTCACAAGCGCATACTCGAGTCTTGCAGTAAATTTCTTTGGTTTATAACTCCACCTTTGATTCAGAAGGCCAGCGGGCATGAGAACGTGGATAAACATAAATCTCCTCCAGATCTGCTTGTGGGAACCATACGCAGTTCAGGATGTGCTGGAGGCCAGCTCTGGGTCCCCAGCTGGAGCAGAGAGGAAGGCGAGGCTCCACACTTTGGATTTTCAGGCAGCTCAATCTTCAGTTCAATCTTGCAAAGACAGAATTGGTGGCATTTGTGTAATAGAAACACAGACAAAAGTCAGAAGCATGTACCCAGGCAGGTGATGTCTGATAACTTGAGCTCCACGTGACCACTTTTCCAGCACAAGGTCAACGGGCTGGGGAAGCCAAACGCTGCAGCAGGAGGAAGGAGAGGGGGTGGCATCATAGGACTGTGGGCTTTTGTCTCCTTTTTTGCACTGCTAACATGCCAGCTCCTCTTCTATCAGTGGTGAGGGCTAAAATCTCATTTGAAATTTCTTTTAAGCTTTCTCATTTGGAAAGCCTTTGCTAACTTTTGAAAGAAGGACTGTTTGGGGCCAAACAAAAATCTTGGTCGGAGGTACACACATGAATCTCTCCTTTGTTGGCTCTTTCCTGCCATGGTCTTCTGAGTTCAGGTCACTTCTAAGAGAAGAAGCCCAAACTGGACAGACAGACAGCCAATAAAGAGACCAGACAGGATAGCAGGAGTTTCTGGTTCATAATTTTAGCAGTCATTTTGTCCTTCTTAAGGAGCTTGCTGTCTCTTTAGAGATACCACACCACACCCAGTTATCTTAGAGCTGTGTAGGGAAGAGCATGACTATAGAATTACCACCATTGGAGATCACCCAAGAAAGTGTCTGTGATACCAGGACAGGTTGAAAAAGGCTGGTAAGAGCAGGGCACTAGATCCTCTGCTAATGTAGACTCTAATGGACTTCTAATAGTTTTGATTATTGATAATCACTTCTCCCATTCACTTCTGGCAATAAAATTCCCACCCCCAGAATTCATTCCATATAATTGATTCAACTGGGAGGACTTCACTACATGACTGGGCATGTGATCAAGATGTAGCCAATAAGAGGATTTCATCACTTTGTCCATGCTGATTGGTCAAAGAATGGGCACTTGACCCAATCTGACCGATCATAATTCTCCTGAGACTCAATGGAACTGTAAGGAAGCCTTATTCTTTTCTCTGGGCTTGCCAGGGTAGAAATGTGTGAGCCAGAGGGTGCTAATAGAAGTCTTGCCTGGTGTGAAGAAAGCCAGTTTGGGCTGAACAGAGATAAGCAGAGTTTATGGCAAGATGGCAAGAGAAACATCATTTGGTGACGTCATTTAAACTGTCTAAAGCCAGTTATGTGAGTTGACAATTTCTTTTTTCTTTGTTGACTTGAATCATGTTCTACATACAACTTATAATTGGAAGAGTCAGAAAAATATGGGCTAGTAGGGTGGCAAGAGAAATATTTTAGGGAAGCAGGGTAGCAGGGTACCGGCTTCCTAGTACTGATGGCTCATAAGCAATATTAGTAACTTTACCTAAAACACAAGACAACAACACAACAAGGTAACTACAACTTTACCTAAAACAAAACAAGGTAACAGCAACTGTTACTTTGAAGACCAGGTACATAGGAATTTAAAGAATTAAAGCAAATCGATTTTTTTTCCTTTGTTTGTTTGTTTGTTTGTTTGTTTGTTTCTTTCTTTCTTTCTTTCTTTCTTTCTTTCTTTCTTTCTTTCTTTCTTTCTTTCTTTCTTTCTTTTTTTTTTTTTGAGAGTGGCATTCTGTTGCCCAAGCTAGAGTGTGTGGTGTCAGCCTAGCTCACAGAAACCTCAACTCCTGGGTTTAACCATCCTCCTGCCTGACTCCTGAGTAGCTGGGACTATAGGCACCCACCAAAACACCTGGCTAATTTTTCTATTTTTAGTAGATATGGGTCTTGCTCTTTGTGGGACTGGTTTCCAGCTCCTGAGCTGAAGCCATCCACCTCAGCCTCCTAGAGTGCTAGGATTACAGGTGTGAGCCACTGTGCCTGGCCTCAAATATCATTTTGGTACTGGGCACTCACTGCCCAAACCTTCTTCAGCTCCCTCAGAATCCTCATTATCAACATGTATTGCTTAGAACACATTTTGAAACCTTTGACCAGAATATTTAATTCCACAAATATTTTTCTAGCTTTGTGAGTCCAGGACCATGCTAGATTTGGGGGATTAACTAATGGATAATCTAGACCTGGTTTCTACAAGTTTAAACTTGTTTTATTTAATGAGAAGAGAGTTTTCCATGACCCTACTTGGATTGAACATGCAGTGACTGAGATCTCTTTTAAGACTTTTTCTGACCCACTAGGGCACAGGACATTCCTGCCTCGTGGCTTTTATACTTTTATATAAAGAGTTATCCCTAACTCTTTCTTGGCATTTGTCTGCTGGTTTAGTTGTACCTTATGTTGTAACTTTTTGGCCTTAATTTATGTGTTAAACTCCTGAGGGTTGAGCCATTTCTATTAATTAGCTTTGCACAATGGTGACTAAAAGCTTATGGTAAATTTAAAACAAAGGAAAAAAATAAAAAAAGAAAGAAAGAAATTATAAATATTGAACCAAATCAAGTTCAATTAAGCATAACTTCCCTGTGTTTCCTTTACAACATTCTTCTTACTTTCTGTCTGGGTCTGGGATGTCAATAATTGTGCCATTGATGCTGTATTTTTAATGCCTCTAAGTAGAGATACATCCATGGTAGCAGAATAGGGTAGCCCCGAGGCCATATGTAATGGAGTTGTAGGTGCTTGTATGCTTCTGATTTCATGCGTAAGGGTAGTAAAGTCAGATTTAATTTTAATCCCTGGCTTCATGAACTTAGTAGCTGTATGTCCTGGTCAAGTGGTTTAATCATCCTGAAGAGCCTCACATACTTTAATGATAAAAAAGAAGCTAATAATAATAATAATATCCAACTCATAGAGTGGATATGAAGAGTAAATAAAATAATACCTGACAACTGCTTAGTAAAATTTTGGTATATTAAAAAATCTGTGGGGGATGCTAAAATTAGTATGGTAAAGAATAGGATCTTCACGTATGTGCAGAGTCTCAAAGTATTTCCCCAAGACACATATAAATTATCAAAGAAAAACTAGTAATTTTACTGTGGAGAGACCTGAAAAATACCATCTTTGTCAAGTGTAAATTTATCACTAATAAGGGAAAAACCCTAATCATCTGCCTCCTAATATGATGCAGTAGGGAGGTCATAATCCTATGCTGTGATATTCTAGCCAAGAATAGATGGCTTCAATTTCATCATAAGGAGGCATCACATATACTAAAATTGGGGATCACTTATTTTTTAAAACTGATCTATACTCTTCAAAAATATCAAGGTTGTGAAAGATAAAAGAATGACTGCAGAACTGTCTGAATACCATGTAAAACCCAGAGTCAGAAACTGGACCAGAAAAAGGGACTTAATTAGGACAACTGGCCATATTTAAATATGTTCTTTGATTTAATTAAAATACTGTTTTCATGCAAATTTCCTGATTTTGGCCATTCTATGATGGTTATATAAGATGTTAAAAGGTTAGGAATCTGGGTGAAAGGTAAAAATAAATTCTTTGTGCCAATTATCAAAGTCTGAAATTATTTTTAAGAGAAAAACAATGCACATGGATCTTCCTGAATCAGTGCAAGCTATTTAGATGCTACTATGCTGGCTGTTTCTCGGCTGGGAGGTCCTGCAACTCTGGGAGAGTGTCATATATTTGCAAGGACATCCCTGGGCTGTCTATCTGACCCTTTTCCTGTGCTGTCTTCCCCATCTATCTCCAAGTAGAAAGATGTGGTTCTAGGAAGACCAAACCAGAAAGGATACACTCTATACAATGCATGAGAATATAGAAAGTAAACAGATTTTATTCACTATCAATGATAGAGAGACTAGCTGCATACTAAAATACAAAAGGACCAGTCTTAGGAAAATTAAAAAAAAAAAAAAAAAAAAAAAGGTTTACAAGTAAATAAAACACGTAAGAGTCTTGTTATCAAGTTATGGGCACGGCAATGATGAAATTCAAGGAGGGTTTAAATTAACTTGCAGGGTGTAGATATAAAAGACAAGCAAAACCACAGAGACTTGGAATCACAAGGACCATGAACATACCCTCCCCCTAAATATCAAATATCCTTTCATGTCCTTGTTAAAAATCAGATCCAAAACTCTGTGTAATTTTCCTGTTCTTAATTTTGCTCACACGCTCATGGCCTCTGAAACATAGGCTGCTCTGTAAGAGTGAATCGATGGTGATGATCTCACAAGGAATGTTGTGAGGTTAACAAATACAATTTGTAATGTGCACTGCAAATATAAAGTGCCATAAAAATGCTAATGAATGGTAATGCGTGTCCACTCATTAGCAGGCCGGCGCAACAGGCCAAGGATAATAGAAAAAGAGACTGGCTTTTGAACACACAAAGTGCTATCCTATTCATCTGGCCTCACACATGCCACTGTGGGAGGCTCCTGCTCCGCTCCGCTCTCATTATTCACCCAAACAACTTCCTTTCCGTCTCTGCCTGGGTTTGCAAGCTGCTTTCTGTGTGAAGAAAGATTCCTTGAAACCTTTTGGTGTCATCAACAACAACAGCAGAGACAAAAGTTTGGCTTGAAAAATTCATTCAAGGAATGAATAAATGCAATGGAAATCTATCATTATGGATGTTTTGGAGAGGAAAAAGAAAAAAAAAAAGATCTGGGCTTTGTTTTGCATTTTGGTTAGAAATGATATATAGCTACATAGTAAAACAGTTTTATTAAAAAGATCTTCTCACCCTGAATTCAAAATACGATTGTGCCCTCTTATCATCCAGTCACTTTCGAATGAAAGTTAAAAATGCTGATACGGTGGAACTAGCCCATGGTATTATATCTCATAGCTGATATATTTGTCTAATACTTCGGTTTTTGAAGGCCCATTACTCAGGACCAGTGTGCAGGGCTGTTCATTTTAATCCTTTCTGGTTACTGAAAACAGGAACGCTGGGAAAAGCTTGTAGATAAGATTACATTCCCTGCTTCTGTGTGTAGGTAGGTAGTTGGTATGAACTAGATAGTGATACTAATGGAGTTTTCACCTTCCTGAGACAAGGGTTCTGACCTCAGATTTGTGGGCTTTTATTTAGGGAGACCCTGCTGAAAAGTAGGGTTCTATGTTGGTCAGAATAAGTGACTCCTTCCTCTCGTGGAGTGGAACATTTTAACGGCTCAATGAGGGTCCAGAGACTTCAACCAGTTTAGTTTAGCAATAGAGAAGATGTAGAAAAATTGTATTATGTTTATTCTGCCCTGGTCATAGGAATCACTTTATATTGAAGTAGCATATTGAAGAGCTTTGGTCTCTCGTGTCCTCCTGTGCTGTGAAAAATAAGGGGAATTTTTGGCGTTCTTCCTTAATGATTCCTTTTGGGCCCCATGAACAGTTTGAAGGGAGGATGGTTAAATAGCCCAGATTAAACTGTTTAATAGGGCTAATACTTGTTTGGGTTACACAAAGCAGTCCGACAATTATACTGATGCTTGGCAGTGTTATCATCATTATTTATTTTGCTATAAGCTAGATTTATAGAGATTTGTAGCATTCGTAGTACTAAGCATAAGAAAAATTAATAGCATTACTAATTATATCACTACTTTACAGATATAAATAGTGATAAAAATGTCAAGTGAAGTGAACTAGTAAAACATTTTTAAGAGAATTTTAAAATCAGTAGCTGATTGACGATGTCTTTGGTGAGTCTTGGGGTTTGAATGGAGAAGAAGAAAGTCTTTGAAGATTTAAGTCCTACTATCCTGCCTGTTCATAGAGCTTGGGAAGTAACGCTGCCTTAACCTGGCCATGGCCAATTGAGCCTTGGATTTAATATGGGGTCAACGAGTTGTTTTGGATCAGAGAAAAATAAAAATCAGAGTGTGGAGAAGGAGGAAGAGGTAAAGAGAGAGGGAGAAAAGAGAAACAAAAGACTGTAAATGAAATGGAGAGAACTGAATGACATGTGCGTCTCCTCTCAGAGGGATCACAACTCTTCAGTTTCTGAGGTCCTGCTGGTTGGTCTATACAGCCGGTCAACCTTAAGAATAACAATTCATCCTAGAGCAGGGGACACTTGCTTTTGTAAATAAAGTTGTACTGGAATACAGCTGCACCCATTTGTTTAAGTATTGTCCATGGTTGCTTTTGTGCTATTAATGCAACTCAGTTATGGTTTGCAAAGTTGAAAATATTTATTATGTGGCCATGTATTTCAAAATTAAATAAAAGAAAGAATACTGTTATTTGCTTTAGAGGCTTAGTAAACTTTAATCAGCTCAATAAGTTGAAGCTTTTCATTGGTCCAAAGTATGCACTTTTCTCATTAGTTTTTACTGGCTACAGTACAGCTATATGCCTGTTTCACTATTTATCACTGCCTACCTCAATGCTATCTGAGCGTCAGAAGCTTGAGATGGGGTGGAACATAAGTGTGTAAAAGAAGGTGGGACAGAAGTGTAAGGTCCTTCCTTTTGTGAAAAACAAAATGTATGACCCTTTAAGAAAATGCCTTAGGTTGCATTAGATAATTCTAATTTTAAGTGTCTAATCTTAAAGCTATCACTCAGCGATAAAGAAGTATAAGTATTTTTATTTGTGATTTGTGGTGGATCTGATTGGATTTTTCTGTTTTCTTAGAGCAAGCCGAGAGGTTCATAGTAGGGAGTAATTCACCTAAGCCAACTTGAATGAATTCCCCACTACTACCTCCCCAAAGAAAATTCCTAACATGGAAATTCATTTCAGAAGGAGAGGTCTTGAGTTTTGAAATGTTTTGACCTGATTTAGAGGCTAGATATAAATAAAAAGGAGAGAGCTGTTTACTCAGTCAACTTAGGATAAAATATCTGGGAACTAACACATAACTGGATGCAATCTAACAATATTTGTAAAGTAGACATTGTATTTCTGTTGCTTTCAGTTCCCCCTTAACAATCCTTAGGGTTTCCATCACACCTGTTCTTACTGTTGCCTGTGTAGAATTCTAAAATCTGTGAAATCTAGCTGAAATCCTATCGGTTTCATGATTATTCCTCAACCAACTCAGCTGAGGATAATGGAAAACCAATAGACTTTGCAACCAGTGATGTCTACATCCTGGCTCAGGGACTGAGAGGCCATGAGCAAGTTACTTATCTCCTCCGAGGTTCCATTTCCTCATTTGTAAATGGGTAACAAACCCAAGTTTCTGAGTTGTTAGGGAGCTCAACGGGGTGAAGCATACAAAGACTTGGCAGGGAACAGGCTTTTGATGAATAATGATAAGAATTTTTTTTTTTTTTAGAAGGAACTCTTCTGTTTTGAACAACTGCTTGTTGTTGCAAATGTACCAATTAAGTGACACCTTTTATATACTGTCCTACATTTGTGGTTTATCTTTTCATATTGAATTTAGGGCTTTTAAGAGTAGACACCGTATCTGTGGATATGTTCAAATATATTGTGTATAGTAGGTGCCTAATAAGTATCTGGATTAATTCTGGGTCTTTGATATGTTGGATAACCATGAAGCACAACCAGAGCAAAGACAGCATGTGTATTTTGTAGCCTCACTAGACTTAAAACTTTATCATGAGAGACTACGTTGGAGAGGGAGTGAAGAGCTATGCCTTACCCAGGCCTCTTTTCTGCCCATAGTTCTATGAAAATACTTTCCTGTACAATGATCAGAGCAGATCATTGGTGGAGCCAGCCTACTTAACAAATCAATTGTTCCTTCAGTAGAAAAGATGGAGGGTGGTAAAATTATTTTTTTTAATTTTATTATCTTCAGTTTCCCTCTCTTACCTGAGACTGTATCAAATATTGCAGTAGGTATTTTTGGAAATATAATTTATATACAATAAAATTCACCCTTTTTAGGTATGCCAGTTTTCTGAATTTTTACAAACATATGCAGTATGTAGCCTTCCTCACAATTATGATAGAGAACATATCTCCCTCAGCTCCAAAGGTTTTCTCATTCCTTTGCAGTTAGTTTTCCTTCTTTAACTCCAGTGCCTGGAAGCCACTGAACTAATTACTAAGGCCCTACAGTTCTCCCTTTTTGAGAATGTCATATAAATGAAATCATCCACTATATGTTCTTTGGATCAGGCTCCTTTCACCTAGCAAAATGCCTTAAATTTCATATGTATTGGTTGTTTTGTATAAGAGCAGTTACTCCTTTTCATTGCTGAGGAGTATGGCATTATATGCATATATTATTTGTTTATCTATTTACTAGGTAATAGGCATTTGGGTAGTTTCTAACTTTTAGTGATTATAAATGAAAGTGCTCTAAATATTTGTACACAAGATTCTATGTACTTATGTATGAAGACATGGGTGTGATATTCCCGTAGGTGTGCAATTGCTAGGTCATATGTAAGTATATGTTTATTTAAGAAACTGTCCAATTACATTCCAAAGCTACTTTACCATGTTACTCAGCAGAAATGTCTGAGAATTCCAGTTGCTTCATATCTCTGTAAGCATTTTGTACTGTCATTTTTCTTTTAATATGGGCAATTCTAATATGTACGTGACAGTATCTCATAGTTTTAATTTGCATTTCCCTAATGACTAATCACGTCAAAAAAATTTTCATGTCTTTCTTTTTCCTCTATGCATCTTCTTTGGTGATGTTTAAATCTTCTCCCCCCTCCCATTTTTTTTTTTTTTTTTTTTTTTTTTTTTGGGGGGGAAATGGGAGGGAACTGTCACTCTTGTTTGGAATAGGCATTTTTAATTATATCATATTTTTGCTAGACAACACCCACTATTTCTTAGCATGAAACTATAGTGAGTCAATCAATCTTTCAACACCTCAGAATATTTCTATCAGCACCTCATACACATAAACTTTATTAGAGGCAGGAAAGATAGACAACATCAATCACCTAATTGTCTAGAGTAACTTACGGAGAGGGTTTCTTTCAGCTTAGTGGAGAGAATAGCTCTTACCTATTCCCTTCTTGCCTCTCAACTTTCACTGCTTACTCACTCCTGCTCAGCCTCGCTCCCATTCTTGCTGATGGGGAAGGGGGATATGCCAAAGATGCTCTTTTTCAGGACCTTTGACCTGGGGCTTATTTTACCTGGAAATTCTTTCTCCAAAATTTGTATAGGTTTTATGCAGCTACCTCCTTCACTTTGCTCAGGTCTCTGGTACAACACCACCTTGTTGGGTCGGCCTTCCCTGACCAGCCTACGTACCATACAACACGGCTTCCTTCCTTCACACCCTTCTACCTGCTATTTCTTGGTAAGCACTTCTCCCTATTTGGTGTACTCTAGTTTATGCATTTATTTGTTTATTATCTCCTCCCACTAAAATGTAAGTTCCATGAAAGCAGAAATTTGACTTGTTTTTTTTCTTCACTAGATTCTACAGTCTGGAAAAATATCCGGGATACAGGAGGCATTCAGTAAATTGCAGGTGGAATTAATAAGTCATGAGGAGAAAGATAAGTGAACGAGCTGTTAAGCAGCTGTCAGTGTTTTTAGATAGAACTGCACGTCATAGCAGATCCGGCCTGCTCCCAGCACTTACAAGAAAAGTTTAGTAAGTTATTTCACGTTTGATCCAGGTGAACTCCTAAACCAAGCTTCTTGGCCAAAATCTCTGTAACATTACAAAACAGTTGGTTCTTTAAAAACCAGCCCCAAGATGGCAGCAAACAGAGGTGGCAAAATGGCAATGAATGATAGCTTTAGTTTGGGGCTCATTGCCTGATCTTTTCTTTTCTTTTCTTTTCTTTTCTTTTCTTTTCTTTTCTTTTCTTTTCTTTTCTTTTCTTTCTTTCTTTCTTTTTTTTTTTTTTTTTTTTGTCTCTGGCTTGTTTATTGATAAAACAAAGCAGAAACAACTTGTGTAATCTGAGGATTGTCCCTTGGACACAATCTGTGAATAAACTCACAATCTTCTCAAGACTGCCTTGCGCTTTACCCTAGGCCCTCCCTGGCCTTCATTTTTACTCACCGTTGTTGTTTCTCTTGCATTCTCATGCTGTGCACACAGACAGGGTGTTTAATTGATTGTTATTCTGGAGGTTCTTCCCAGTAGACTGGAGTTATTGGCAAGGGTGACTCCCCATCATGCAATGAGAGGGTTGTTCTTGAATTAAAGGTCTCTGGGATTGAGAGCTTTAAAAAATTACTCTTGTTTGGTGAAGCTTAGATTGTAATCATGTTGACAGTGAGTTCTTCATAGTTTGTCACACTTATTAATGTTCTTCTCATAAAATGAATAGTTTCTCATACCTGGTTCAAATCTGGAGAACTTTCTGAATGTGGATATGGTAGAACTCACTCTAGACTGGGACTAATTGAAGACAATAGAGAAAATCCTAGAAAAAAATCACCAAATCACCAAGCAAGCAAATGAATAAAAACAGAAAACCCACCAAATATTTAATAATAAGAGGTTGCTTTTGAAATCAAGACTATTTTATGGTTACCAAAAAATTGGGGGGAGGGAGGTTTGTAAAAATAGTTTTGCTTTTTTTAATTTGAAATAGATATTCAGATTTTTCCATACTTCTTAGCTGAAATATTATTAGAGGAAAATGATAATCTAATCTACATTAATAAAACACTAAACAAATTTAGGCCTTTTTATTGTCAAGCCTTTGCAAATGGGAGCAGGTGATGTAAGAGGAAAGGAAATGTTTGTAGCTTTTCTCTTAGACTGAGTTCCTTTATAAAGCGTATCCTTGCAGATTCTGATTTTCAGAAATCTCCAAAGCTGAGCATGTTTCAGAACTGTTCTTTACCTCCTTGGTGATCTTAAGCAAAATTATGAAAATCTTCCCAAATCCTGATTTTATAACACCAAGATATACTGGCAGTGATGCTTCAGGAGGTTAATGATGGTCTAATTATCTTGCACCAATAAGGAAAAAGAGCCTTTTGGCAAGATTATGTCAGAACTAGTCAGATAATATAGATATTTCTACCTCCACATATTTTCTAAAGGGGAATGTTACTACTTTAATTAAATGTTATAGGAATACATTTCAAATAGATCCAAACACAGGGCAAACTATTTCAGAACTGCTGTTCCTACATTTAAAATGTAGTTGAGATGTAATTAAAAAACAAAACAAAACAGATAATGGGAAAGGAAAACTAAAATAACTCGAAACCAACAGAATATAGTAGCTCATCATTACACTAATATATCAAACAATGTGATCTTAGCTTAATTATCCCCTTTGAGAGTTGAGAAAACTAAGCACAACCTTCAATTTACAGCTGTTTGGTGCCGGGAACCTGAATTATTATTTAAGAAGGGGGAAAAAGTTTATTTATTGTGACCTCCACTCAGTTTTTATTCATCGTGGAAAATCTGTATATTCACAAATGAGGGCTATTCATCCTTAGACCACAGCATTCTTCAGCTGTCCAGGCCTACATCAACTGCACTTCTCCAGCTTTTGTGTGCATCTCGAAGGCTCTTCATCCAGATTGTTCATCATCTTGATGGTCGAGCTTTATCTTGCTTTTGTGCAGCTGCATTCCGCTTATCCAAAGTGCTGAGAGAGATGAGGGAGAGGGAGAGAGAAAAGAGCGAGCCAGCAAGCAGGAGAGGGTAAGCAGGAGAGAGTGAGAGAATAGAAAGGAGAAAAAGTGATGGCCAGCGCACATATGAGGATAATTTGTAGTTTCTCAATAATAATAATAAAAAAAGGAGGACAGGCTAATTACTGGCTTAACTAGGGCAGCCTGTGGATCTTCATGTCAAAAGGACTGCCGTAATTATTTGCCATCAAAGCACATTCATATCGTGGCACAAAAGAAGGGCCTTTTGCAAATGGATCTTGCTAATAAACAGGGCTGAGAGGAGCATTATGTGTCTCCCTGGTTGCAGGCACATTAACACAGTGACATGGAGCATAAGTCCAGGCCTGAGGAAAAAAACACCAGAATGATAATTATCCCCCTACCCTCCCCAGCCTCCCTTGCCTTTCCCTTTGTGTTGGACGAGGAAGCTGAACATGACCTATTGGAGGGCCCAAGGCAGGCTATTAGTGACCCCTGAGCCCTGACAAGGTGCCTCTGTTCTTTTAAAAGCTGCCTCTTGATGTCAGGAGGGCCACGTGGACCAGCAGGCTCCGCTCGAAATGGTCCAGCAAACACTTCAACCTTAAAGACACCTGGAAGGTCATGACCACTTTAATGCATATGAAGACAGCAGAGACAGGCTCCCTGGAATCCTAGGACTGCAGTCCTCCCCACCCCTGTCTTCTATCCTTCTTCTTTGTCTACACTTGCTCAATTGCACATTTTTGTGTCCTCAAAACTCAATTCAGGGGACAAAAGTTCTCTCTCGTTTTCTCCTTGTAAATGAGGAGAGTCGTAGGGAAACATTTTCCTGCCATAGAATAATTTATGCAAGAAAAATTATGGGATAATAGTGTATAAGAAATCTAGGAAAAAGAAGGTAAAGGTGGATGCAAATACAGCCCCCTACATTAACCCTTCTCCTAGCAGATGTAAACACACAGATTTCCCACAGGCAGGAGGTCACTGGTGGAGCTGGGAGGCTGTGTGCAGTAAAGAAAACTCGCTGCTTGTCTTGCTTCCTCCTGGGCAGGTGGTCAGAGGCTCATTCGCAATGGAAACTGCAGCAAACAAGTCTGGTGCTCAGCTGCTCACCTACAAGCTCTGGCCTGCCCCACTTTGGAGACTGCTGGAGAGTTCCCAGTCGTCTCAGAAGACTCAAGCCTCGCTCTGTTTTTACACAGAGCAGTTGATATCAGAGAAAAGGACCAGTCATCAGGCTGGAATATAAACCTGAGACCCTTAAGACTGGATTATCTATTTCCTTTATTTATTCCTCTTTCCTTCCCATCTTGTGATTGTTCTGTGAGTCATGTCTTCTGACATCAAGTAGACATCCCAGAACCCAGAAGATGGGGAAAGTATTCTGCACTATCTTACATGCACCTAGAGACTCAATCCCTGTAATTCTTATTTTATCCAGCAGAGAAATTAAGAATGAAAACGTGCATTTGTCAAAGGTTCTTGCTTCACATAACTGGTCTCCTGAACATTTAAGTATTTAATTGTTTGAAAGATTGGAGGTAGATAAACTCCAAGGTAAAATGTTATGAGCCATTTTTAAGGGAACAGTTATCAGGAATAACTTAAAAAAATGAAAACATATTATCTGCAGGAAAACAAGATTAAGGATTTTAGGATTTGTCTTAGAACTGCTCAGGAGTTCTAAGATAAGGGCGATAGGAAGCAATTTCAGCCTAAGGCTGTAATACACTTTGAGGTTGTGAATCACCCCCCGTAATCAATCACTTCCTTTCTCTCTCTTCTTCCCCTCTGCTGGCCTCCCCTTCTTCTCTCACTTTCTTCCTCTCTCTCTCTCTCTCTCTTTTTTCAAATAGTCTTAATGTAAAGGAATTGGGATATGAGTATATTAACTATAGATTGTAGATTTTCCAAATTGTTAAGAATGGTAAAGAAAAAAATCCCCCCAAAACAAAAAAAAACATTGAAACCACACTGAAATTGGAACATTGAAATACACGATTCTGTATTTCATCTCTTTAGCCTGGACCCCTCTCTCTGGAACTTTCAGGCCTTCTATCTAACTGCTCACATGACCTCTACACTTGGACATCTATTAGACATTTTAAACTCAGCATATCCAAGAGTGGAATGCCTGATTTCCCCAGAAAACGTGCTCTAGTCCCTGTTCCTCTGACCTTGGGCAGCTGTGGCTTCCCAGTGCCTAGCTCTTAACCTTGCCGTCATTCTCGTCTCCTCTCTGTCCTCACCTCCACTCTGTCCTTCAGACCTGACCACAACTCAGCCACCTCCACAGACACCTCGGTAGGAGTTCCCATCACCTCTTGTCTTGGTTACTCCAGTAGCATTTTAATATAACAGGTTTCCTGTCTGTGTTGGTCTGTAGCTCAGCTGGTAGATTGGTCCTTCTAAACTGTGAGTCAGTCATGTGGGAAGCTTCTTGCAGAGGCTCATGAGGCTCTCTGACTGTCTCCTGCTTTTTCTTCCCTGGACCCTTCTGTTCCAGCCATGTGTTTCCCCAATCTCTCCCGACACACACAGCCGGAAGGGTCCTGCGATGGTACAGCCAACTCTCTCCTCACCATGTTTTTCAGAACTCACTTCCACATGAGCACACTCAATGCTATGGTGTTTTCCAGAATGTGCTTTCTCATTGAAGCCTACTCAGACCACCTTACTTAACACTGCAGCCTGCCCTTTACCCCCAACACCTTGGATCTCCCTTGCCCCTGATATATGTTTTTTTCTTTAATTTTTTTTTAATAAAACTTATTGGGCATATTATATAATTTGTTTTGTTTTAGCTACTAGTTTTCTCTTTTTTTTCTCATCAGCTTTTAAGAGAGTGAAGTTTTTTGTTTGTTTCTTTTTCTTTCTTTGTTTTCTCTTCTTTTTTCTTCTTTCTTCTTCCCTCCCCCCTCCTTCTCCCCCCCCTCCTCCCTCTCTTCCTCCCTCCTTCCCTTCCTTCCTTTGTTGTTTTGCACTGATGTACCCACAGGTACTTAGAATAATATTTTAAAAATGGTAATTACTCAATAAATATTTGTGGCATGAGTACTGAATAAATGAATTTTGAAGTTTAAGAGAATGGAAATTAGTAGTAATGATTAAAAAACAAAACAATGGAAAGTGTTCAGTAGGTAAAATAAAAGCAAAACTTGCCATGACAGAGTGAACTCAGAAGGAGCTGGCAACTGGTGGCCTGCCGCCTGGTGGGCCCCCCTGGTCTGCCTGGCTGTCTCTGCTCACGCTGGATTGATTGTAGTCACATTGAATCCTTTCTTACCCTCTCCTGGTGAGAGTGGGAGGTGTGAATAATGTAAAATAATCTGAGGGTTTTTGTTTGTTTCAGCTTTTTTTTTTTTTTTTTTTTTTTTTTTTATTAGGTAAATAATTTAATGACAATAGGACACTCAAATTTCTTCAAACACAACATTTTAAATTATTATGTTTTTGTCTGGAGTACAGATCTGAAAATGGTACAAACTATACTCAACTATTAAACTGTGAATTAACCAAACAAAGAAAAAAATTATTCTCTTGAATTAGGTTTCCATTCTTCACTCTTGCCGCTTGCCTCTAACTATTGCTCATTGAGGATATTTAAATCTTTAATGGAGGACCTGTGGTAAGATCTGCCAACATGGCTAGTGTGACTACATCCTGGGCCCCATGGATACTGAAATGGTTCACTTCTTGGTGGAAGCCAGCCCTATTTTCCATTTTGCTTTAGTCTAGGCCTGTTGAAATGAAATACCTCTCAGTAGCTACTGACCAGTTCAGTATGGAGAGAAAAGCAAAGTACAAAAATCATTTTCTCTCAGAGAAAAAGCAAATGGAAGACACCAACCATAATTGTGGAGCACAACAGCCAGGAGAGGGAAGGAATCCCCTCGCCCAAAGTCCCCTGTTTGTCAGCCTCTCACTTCCCTGACCCTCTTTGCTTCAGGCACTATGCCTAAAGATGCCACAGAGGCTTCACAGAAAGCATAAAGTTTAAGAAACTGGAGGTTTTGCACAATATTTATATTCTATCCACAGAAATACACACAGAGTATGGACTATTGTTAAGACGGTTGGCCTGCTTGCCATCAGCTCTGCAGGCTGCTGAAGGAGACTTTTTATTCAGAGACCCTGCTGGTCCTGGAGCAGCACAGGATGATGAGGCTGACTTTAGTATTAACAGAATTGATCCTCTTATACCATATGGCCAAAGAACAGCTGCCCATCCCAAGTCTACAGGGATCAAATTAACTGTGGAGTTTGGTTGGTTTTTTAAGTCAGTGAATACATACATACATGCAGCATAGTTTAATAATTGCTTTCCTTATGTCTCATTGCTTCATAAAGTCACATCTCCTATTCAGTCATTAAAACTCACTGACTACCAGTACTCAATGTAGAAAGCTCCAACACTGTAAAAGCAAGGCAAGGAATTATGGATCCCAAGATGAATTTGAGGATGGGGCAATTCTGACGTTACACACTGTGTACTACAGGCACTGAATGCTTTCTAGTTATGTCTGAGAGGAGAGGACTTCACTCATGAGGA
>CAUYPK010033463.1:0-28075 GCA_963574355.1 Loris lydekkerianus
AATGGACTAGCAAACTGTGGTACATGTATACCATGGAATATTATGCAGCCCTAATGAAAGATGGAAACTTTACCTCTTTCATGTTTACATGGATGGAGCTGGAACATATTCTTAGCAAAGTATCTCAGGAATGGAAGAAAATGTATCCAATGTACTCAGCTCTACTATGAAACTAAATTATTGCTTTCACATGAAGGCTGTAGCCCAACATAGCAAAAGATTATGGGGAAAGGGCCAAGGAAGGGGAAGGGAGGGGGGAGGTTAAAACGGAGGGAGGGTAATGAGTGGGGCCACATCTATGGTGCATCTTAGAATGGGTACAGGCGAAACTGACTAAATGCAGAATACAAATGCCTGCATACAGTAACTAAGAAAATGTCATGAAGGCTATGCTGAACAGTTTGATGAGAATACTTCAGATTGTATATGAAAGCACACATTGTACCCCTTGATTGCACTAATGTACACAGCTATGATTTAACAATAAAAATAAATAGATTAAAAAATTAAAAAAAAAAGAGAGAAAAAAAAAAAAAGAATATGGGTAAAGGGCCAAGGGAGGGGAAGGGAAGGGGGAAGTTAGGGTGCAGGGAAGGTAATATGTGGGGCCACACCTATGGTGCATCTTAGAATGGGTATAGGCAAAACTTACTAAATCCAGAATATAAATGTCTACATACACTATCTAAGAAAATGCCATGAAGGCTACCTTGAACAGTTTTATGAGATTATTTCAAATTGTATATGAAACCAGCATATTATACCCCTTGATTGCACTAATGTACATAGTATGATTTAACAATAAATATAAATAAATAAATAAATATTTAAAAAAAAAAAAAAAAAACATTGGTAAGAACTAATTGATAGAGAATTTTTTAAATGCCATAATAAAGAGTTTAAAATTCATTTGATTATATGAAAACCAGTTCTAAGCAAGGAGATTGTCTGGAAAAAAATTAATTTGGAAGCACTGTAAATGATGGTCTGATTGATGAGGACATAATTTGGAAAGCTCCCCTGTCCAAAGACCTGAATAAAGTTTACGTTGTAGGAAGATAGGGAGTAAGGAGGGGTCCTATGGACACAGAAGACAGAATGAGTCATGCTTCTAAATTGGATCCCAACAGTCACACTGAGGGGATCCCAGAGTTATAGGGTGGCCAGTCTGGGCATTTTTTACCTGTTTGTCTGTGATAGTAATTACCTAGGGCAATGGGATTCAATTTTGTTCATCTCTGTTCACATTTAGAAATATATTTTATTTTTCCAAACTATACAAAAGTATTTATAACTCCCCATTGCCCAACTCTCATCCCCTCCACACAAGCCTGTGATGTAAATAAAAGTTTTCATTAAACTACATGTCTTCAGGGGATACATTCTGAGACCCCTGGTGGATGCCTACAATCACAGAAAGGACCAATGCTACTATGCATAAATTTATTTTTTCTTCTTCATAATTTAATGGATCAAAGATTTTTTTCTTAGGTAGATCTTAACAACTTCATCAAAAGATTTTTTTTTTTAATTTTCCTAAAGTCAAGGACTTTCATTATTTCCCTTAAAGGAAGAACTTTAAGACTTCTCTCTTGCATATCTTAATTGCCAGCATCACTGATCTTACACATCAGGGTCACTGTTAAATAGAATAAAGGACTTAAACCCAAGCACTGTGATACCACAACTGGTGGCGCGTCTACAATACAGGCTGGACAAAGGGATGATTCATGATCCCAGCACAAAGGAGAAAGCCAAGGCAAAATTTCATCATGCTACTTAGAATGGTATGCAATGTAAAACTTGTGAATTGTTTATTTCTGGAATTTTTTATTTAATATTTTCAGACTACAGCTAACCTTGAGTGACTGAAACCCCTGAAAGCAAGCTGCAGATGGGATGGGGGTAGGGAGTCTACTGTTTTGTATATTCACCCCAAGCTCTAAGCCCATGAATTATATTTGAAAATTGCCTGTTCTTTTAATATTTACAGTGGAAGTTCTATAAGTTGACCACACAAGGGGCTGTAACAAATTGGTCCACACATGAATTGTTCCACACAAAGGAACTAAGTTTCCTGTACTGATATGTACATGTGATGCATGTCCAGGTCATGCAAATTAGTTCAACTTAAGGATGTGGTCAGCATAGGAGATGATCAACTATGGATCACTTATGGATCAACTGGATCAACTATGGATCAACTACATATTTCATTTGAAAATAAACATAGACAAGATCCCCTAAATTGATTGCATAACTTTTAACTATATTTTGTATGCAATTTAAACAGCTCTCATTTAGAAAAAAAGAGGGTATGGGCGCTTGCATTTCTGCATGCTTGTGTCCTGGTCCAGCCTCAAGTCTGCTAACTTAAAAGGCTTCTGGCAAAACAGATCTGTAGCAGTTAGACAGCATTTACCAGTCAGCTGCACATGCTAACCCAGTAGAAACCAGCTGTTTCTCAATGAATTCTATTCCCTCTATCTGTGTATACTTTATCTCTAGGTACTAAAGTAGCAGGGGTTACAACAATGCATTTTCTGTTTCTAATAAATGTTTCATGGGCATATCAGAATATTGTATTTTAAAATGGTTTAGCAATAAATTCATAGCTACTAGGTGTGAATTGGAACAAGTTCTAATTGCCTTTTCCCATACGCTCCTTTTTATTTATATCTGTCAGAAAATATTCCCCAAATATATGATTATCTTACTTGTGTAATTCTATCAACAAAAGCCATATGCTTTGGCTATGTATAGGATATATGTCAAAAGATTTGCATAAACTGTTTTATGGTTTAAAAAGAATCTTTTTTTAGGTATGTATATATATTACTTCTTTTATACTTGTTTTATATATATAAATGTTTGTTTCATATAGGGCCAAATATATAGTTATGTAGTTATATGTATGTATATTGTTTATAAAGGCCAGTTATAAATATTTTCAAGGCCAAACAGAACATTTCATTATTACTTCCATAAGCATAAGAATGAAGAAAATGTCTGTCAAACACAAAAAAGTTCAGGATTGCGGAATTTACATATTTATAATTTTTCAAAATAAAGATTGATTTTTATCAAGAATAATATATAAACGTTATTTCACAGAAATTTTTAACATTTTTGTCATCTTATAATGTTGCAAATAATTCTCGAGAACAAATAGTTACCTTCCTAGATTATTAGACATCTGGGACCATCCAGAGGTATTTATTCTTTATCTCTAGAACTCCCTCTTTAAGGATCTCTTCATGTTTTGTCTTCCAACTTGCCTGAATAGTGGAAAACATTTACTTTCTCTTCCCTATTTATATAAAAACATTACTTTTTATGCAGAGTAATCTACCTCAGTATACATACATGGGCAGCTTTTCTTATCCCTGCCCCTCCCATCTCACAAACATGCTTAGTTTAGTGATGTGATATGATTTAGATTATGTGTAGTAAATAACTTAATTTCTTATTTTTATTATTTTATAATATCCCTGTATTATAGCATAGTGGTTTAGAACTTGGATTTTTAATCAAACACTGGAAACTTCATGTTCCCTCATGGCCTATATTTATTAATTAATAATGTTGATTATTAATTTTCTAATTAATAATATGCTAAATTCACTTACCTGCTAAAAATAGGGTTAATAAGAGTATCACATTATGGAATCATTATGAGGACTGAATAATATACAGTTGTGGTTTGAATATGTTCTTCAAAGAGCAGTATCGGAAACCTAGTCCCCAAGACAACAGTGCTAGGAGGCGCAGCATAAGGAGAGGTGTTTAGGTCATAGGGATTTCACCCTCATGAGTGGATTAATGATGGTTATGATAAGATTGGAGCATGCAAGTTCTATATTTAACTATCCCTTGCCCTCTCTTTCCTTTCTACCTCCCATCATGAGATGTTACAATAGGAAGGCCCTTGCCAAATGTGGTCCCCAGATCTTGGACTTCTCAAGCTCCAGAACCGGGACCCAAGTAAATATAAATTACTTCCCCAGTCTGTGGCATTTTATTATAGCAGCAGAATGTCAAATAAGGCATATTGTGTATATAAAGCACTTAACATAGTGCTTTTCACATAGCAAGGACTTATTAAATGTAAGCTGTAATAATTGCTACAGAAATGTATAGCCTGAATGCCATGATTTGATTTGCATCTAAATGCATTTACTTCCAGATTTCAATCTGCTCTGACATTGAAAATTTTGACCACACTGCTGGAGTTCACAGGAAGATCAAAGACTATGGATGTTCTTCATCATTCTGTGAAACATTTAAAATAGTTTTTAAGTATAGCATGACTCAGTGTCAAAATGTATTATTTAACTTCACACGTACTCTTTTGTGAACACATATATTAACAGGATACACTTACTATATGTGTGTACAAGGCGTCCTCCCACTGTGTTCATTCTTTACTGTCCATAGAACATAAAAAATTTGCAAGCCAGCAAAAAACTCTCCGAGAATAAATAAATATAAGTTTTTCGCAATGCATTATTTTTCACAGCTTTGCATACTGAACATCTTTTGGATTTATATCGTAATGTGTTCTATAATAGAACACAGATTAGAAAATTTTAAAACAGTAATGAAATCTGTCTAAATTCTTTAAGATATTCTATTCCACTCTGTACCAGTCATCTGTTTTATAATAATCAATAATAACAACAAATCAAAACTATATCTGAATAATTGTACTATAATAATCAGATGATTTGGAACCTGGTATTTATTTCAGTGATATTTCCATTGTAAGTAGTGTCTTACATTTCCAGAAAAATTGTTGAAAGAGATAATGGAATTTTTAACTTATATTCCATTTCCACCAACTTGTCCCATCTTCTTTATCTTTCTGAACTTACCTCCTGACTCACTCACTATATTTTCCTACTCATATAAACAGAACTTTAATTCTAGCTTCACATTTCCACAGAAAGGCACAGTAGGTCTTCCTTAGCTCCACTTTAAAGATAAAGCCTGCACTAGAATTTTTTAGTAGATATTGAATAAAATTGTCCAATCATTTCCAGATCCATTTATATTTCCTCTTCATATCAAAATATTTTTCTGCATATAGAATAGTGTTTTCTAGTTATTTGCTCTTAATATCACATAGTGTCCTATTGAAAGAACACTGCAGATTTTTCTTCTGACTTTGATTTTATAAATCTGTCTTCAAAACACTGACTGTGTTGGGAGGGCAGACTCTTCCCTAACTATGCCCAAATTATTAAGTTTGCTAAAGCTCAAATACTCCATAAAGATACACAATTATGCTTTCTATCTTACAGGCTTGTTGGAGGATTTAAACGAGAAAATCTACACCTAATTTAGAAGACCACATAGAATATCTAGGAATATTATTATAAAAATGAATCTTTTCATCTACAACCTCAAAATTTTATTGTGTATACTTTAAGTGCCACCTTTGCAGATTCTTCTTAATTTCACATTTCAGCCTCTTCATTCCTATCTCATCTTTTGGGCACTTTCTTGCAGATCGTTTGCTATTCTTGTTTTCTTGAAACACAGAGACCACCATCATACACAGTATCTCAGGTGTGTTTCATCACCTCTTCCTTGCTGGCAGGATAATGCTTGATTTCCTTTCCAGTGTCCTTTCTTCCCATAGCTCATGTTTTGTGGCCCCATTGACATGATCATGGATGAAACAGAAGAAACTTGAACACAATTTTATTCAATTAAAAAGGCATTTCTCGATCCATTCAAACCATTGGGCTGGGCCAAGTTATGCAATGATAACTAAGGACAATACAGTGGAAAAGAGAGACCCTTGGCAGTAGTATAATTAACCCTTCAAAGGAAAGGCTGTAAGTATAAACTATCACCCAAGAGTAGGAAACAAAACCCAAGCAGCCATGTTTTACACATACAGTTAATTATTTTGTTTTATTACTTTACATTGCACTAGTTGATACTAAATACTCTTAGAGCACTTTCCTGCCCCCTCGCTCAGATACTTAGGCTGTTCATATAATCTAATCCTAAAAGTGCTTATGGTCAAGGTAAAACTCAGAAATCTCACTTGCAATTTAAAAGATATTTATTAACATTTGTCTCAGTATTTATAATTCCTTATGCAAACAAATGCAATATTATTACTACTCTATCTGAATCAATTTTGCCTCCAAAAAACAGAGCACAATTAATAAACAAACCAGTCCCCATTCCAAAATATGTAATTTTTAAAATTTGCCTTCAAGAAAGAGCATTATGGCCTATTTTGCAAGTATAAGCAGATCATATATCTCATCTCACACTTATCTATATGAGACTATCCTCCCCCCCACACCCAAGCCCTGAAAAATGTGTACATATTGATAGATAGAACCTTATCTAGAGGAAGCAATGTGGCTTTCTGTGTAATAGATTAATGAATCATAATCATAATGGGGCTCATTGGTTAATTGAATTGGTTGATTCATTGTAATAGTAAAAAATAAGGCTTTAGCCTCAAATCAGCATGAGATTGAACTGTGGCTAAATATTTATTAAATGAATCCTTTAGAAGGCCAGGAACAGCTCTGGGTATTTGCATTTCCACATTATCATTACCAGACATACAGCATTTAAAAATATCTTCTTCTCTTTTTTATTAATTTCTTTCAGTTATCTTATTCTCTTTCCTTTTTTTTTTTTTTTTTTAATGTAGCCTGCCTACGTTTACTGCTCTCTTTTTCTACCAAGTCTCCTATAATCATCTCTCAGTGATCCCTAAGTTTTGCTTCCCTGACAAGTCTATATATACTTTTCTCCATTCCTCAATCAGTTTGAAGTGTTGAACTTGTTCCCTCTTTGGTGAACCCTTCCCAATTCCTAAAGAAGTTTGTACTTAGCTCTTGTCTGGTTTGCCACATCCTTTGAAATAAAACGTGCTTTGGAGATTGCTCCAAAACGCCTGCTCTCAGCAAACAGCAGGCATGGCTGGCCTCCTGCTTGCAATAAAGCCATTCTGTCACCCAAGTCATAGGTGGAAGTCATTTTGACCTGAGCTTACTGAGGTTTCCTTCACTTCCTGCGGTCTTTTCCACATCAGTCTCTCAAGTCACGGCACCACAGGAACCACCTCAGCAAAATCCAAGTGGGACACCAAAGACGCACACCACCACAAGCTCACACACATGCCATTATCACTTATGATAGCCATCAGAATTTTCTTGAATTTATAACTTATTTCTTGGATAGTTTCTTTGCCCCCAGTAGTCCCAACTTTATACATGTATTAATTTTTTTAAGAAACTACAGAGGCGAGTCTAGACAACCCCTGAACTTCATTACTGAGCACTGTTCTGAAGGTCTTTTATACTCTACCCATAAAATGGTGCATTTAGGAAAAAAGACACACAAAAATAATTATCTGCTCTTAAACCAAATCAAACTTGACCACATCTGCTCAAATTCAATCACATTTTGGGTAGGCTGTGATCTTCCCAGGCAAGCTTTATAGCACTCCAGTTTAAATGTGTTATAAATCTAATCTCCTTACTTTACTTTTTCAGTGTCTCCTGGAGTACTCCCCAGTGAGTATCTAAGTGCAGGTTTCCCCCTGAGCAACCCAAGGGGGCACTGCTGCCATAGAATAAAATCTGTACAATCATGGAGTGGACATGGCTAGTAAAGTCCCTTTCTTCATGAGGAACATCTCCAGGTTCACTCCCACTCTGTCCTGTCTTTTTACTATGCACTATATTCACACAACACTGAATTACTTTTTTCTTAATTTTAAACTATAATTCTGCTTATATTGATTTTTAATTTAAAAATCTCCATTTGAAGAATACTCCATTTCATATTGAGAGAGGAATGACAATGTCTCAGAGATATAAAGTACAATATACGATGTAAAGGTTACTTGTAAATGGATCAAGTTAACATCTAAGAACTGGTTACACTATGTTTGGAAATCTGCTATAGGCTTCAGCAGATGAGGTTGTTGGTCCTAACAGCATCTGTAAAACTGTATCTATGAGACTCCCCTTCTTTTACTTACTATTAACCTTTTCAGCAGGTTCTCTGTGCCCAGTACCATTACAAGCGCTGGAAAAAAACAGAAAAAGCCAAAGCTCCTGCCCTCACAGAGCTCATATTCCAGTGCTCTGGAGACACATAAGCTAATACTTAAATTGTCCTCAGAATGTGGTTAAGTGTTATGAAGGAGACTAATTCTGGGGGATGAGGTAGAGGAAAGATGGCAGGAAATATTTTATAAAATGAGGTATGACCAGGCTGGGCAGGGTGGCCATGCCATTTCTCAGAGTATAATCCTAGCACTCTCAGAAGCCAAGGAGAGTGGATTGCTTGAGCTCATGAGTTCAAGACTAGCCTCAGCAAGAGGGAGACCTCACTCCTACTAA
The DNA here is from genome assembly GCA_963574355.1 of Loris lydekkerianus. Lineage (NCBI taxonomy): Eukaryota > Metazoa > Chordata > Mammalia > Primates > Lorisidae > Loris > Loris lydekkerianus. The sequence continues at coordinate 8,388 of CAUYPK010033463.1, forward strand.
AAATAGAAAAACAGGCAAGAGGATCTCTTGAGCTCAAGAGTTGGAGTTGATGTGAGCTATGATGATGCCACGGCACTCTGCCCAGGGTCACAGCTTCAGACTCTAACTCATAAAAAACAAACAAAAAAAAAAGTGAGGTAAGACCATCTAATTAGGTAACATTTTATAAGGACAAAAATGAAGTGAAGGTAATCTGTCTTGTATGTATCCGTGGATAGCATCTCAAGCCAAGTGACGATGTGGGGGAAAGCAAAGGCCATGCTAAGGCCATGAAGGAGGCTTGTGCTTGTCAAGTTCAAAGCTTTGACTTTTCCATTTGCTGCCCCTGGTTGCATTCCCTACTTTGAACCTTGGAAATCTTAATGGCCTTCTATCTTTGAATTTCAGTAGACAAAGGCCTAAACTTGATTTTCCCTTTTGTCTTTTTATTTATTGCTGAATATAATTACAAAATCAGTCACACAACTCCTGGTAATAAGGCAAAATTATGTCACAAATGTTCCCCTCTCCAAGTCCCTCCCACTTCCCATCTTGCAGGTTGTTGCCACATTCATTATTTTCCATACTTGTTAGTTTTAATTATGCATATCTGTATATACAAGCAATATAGCTGGAACTTCTAGGTGTGTTTTGATCTTTTAAAAAAAATTCTGCCTTATTTTTTAATATATGACTATATTTGTGTTGGAACTAATGCTCTAGAATTAGTGGTTGAAGCTAATCATAATCATAGATTAATAAGTCTTAGTCCTCAACCACTATTTTTTATATCTTCTTGGTTTAAATACTGAATTCAAGTCCAAACAGATACTAAAACTGAATTTTCCTTTTTTTTGTTTTTTGTTTTTTTTGAGACAGAGTCTCACTATGTTGCCCTCGGTAGAGTGTGGTGGCATCACAGCTCACAGCAACCTCAAATTCCTTGCTTCAGCCTCCCAAGTAGCTGGAACTAAAGGCACCCACCATAACACCAAGCTATTTTTTTGTTGCAGCTTTCATTGTTGTTTAGCAGGCTGGGGCCAGGTTGGAACCCGCCATCTCTGGTGTATGGGGCTGGTTCCTTAACCACTGACCTATGGGTGCCCAGCCTAAAACTGAATTTTCTAGTGATACCTTCCAAGGAAGAACATTTATATTGGGCATTTCACCTTTGCAATTCCCTTCTGTTTATCTTTGCCTTCTGATTCCAGATATGAAAAGCTATTAAAATATTCACTTTCATAAAATATTTGCATGCTTATGATGCTTGAAACATCAAGCCTCCATGAATGCACTTGCCCTTACTGTTTCTCTTTCCTAATGACTAGTAAATTCAGCCTTGTATTGGTGTTTTCTGCCACATTACTTCTGCAATCAACCCAAAGTAGCCAGTTTTATTTTATTCTGATGGCTATAGGCTTGAGAACAACAAAAGTAATTTTACATCTTTTGTTTGTTTGGCTCTTAGAACTTCCCAGGGCTTTGCAAAACAAATTTAAAATATAGTTATGGTAGTTTGTTCAAAGTGCATTTTGAAGTTTCTCATAAATGACTTTTCAAATTGTTCCACCTGGCTAAGACAGAGAACCAAAAATAAAGGAACCATTTTTTAACTTCTGTGATGTAGAAGTTTTAGATTTTAGTAGGCCGAAGTACTCTAAAAAGTAATTTGCTTCATTTTTTTCCTTTCCCAGCTTCATGAGCAACTTTAAAAGGGCTACTACAATATGTACAAATATGCTTACAATTTTCTTCCCACAACTAATTGAAGATAACAAAGCTGGCACCCATGAGCAGCCACAGTGACCACAGAATGACAGTGAAGTGGCCTACGGTTAACAGTGATTCAGTGTGTCTGAAATGTTTGCAATTAATCTTAACAGAGGGGAAATAGGCCTCTCTTTATAAGTGGTGGCCTCCTTTTTTTGTCCATGGATTCAACTGCATTAGTAAACTCAAATAATAATATATTTTCCCTAAAATTCACAATTTCATTCGTGTGTCTATAAACTGAAGTTAATAAAAATTAACTCTACCACCGTTCTTCTTCAGCCATATTTCAAGGAATGTAAACATTATTGATTTAGTTTTTTGAAGCCAGAAAGACAATAATTTAGAATAGAGTGGAGAAAATCAGAAAGATATAGCCCTGTAGAAAAGAAGCCATGATTAAACAAACTGGCAAAAGCCTGTTGAAAAACAGCATTATAGACACTATGGAGCATAATTTATAGAATCTATAAATTCAGCTTCTGTGAACAGATAGTTTCTGTCTTACATATACTTAAAAGAATAGGAAATTGGAAGAAAAACTAAAGCAGTGTACAGAATAAACAATATCAAGAAATGATCCATTAAATAGACCCTCATAATTGCTTAAAGAGCCTTCAGATTAAGAAAGATCCTAATAAAATAAACAGAAAATAAACAGAAGCTACTACTCTGTCGCCATTGTCTCCTTTTGCCTTATTTTCACTCATATAATAACATCCAAGGACTACAGGTTATACCAGACTCACCCTTCCTGTTGAGTGAGTAAGTGGGTTTTCCTTTACAAACAGATTACAGATAAAATTCCAATCACATGGACTCAAGAGTAAAAAAAAAGACACTCAGAAAGCATCACTCTTTTTTAGCTTCTGGTTATATTCTTGTTATTGCCACTTTAAATTCTTCTAAGATCATTAGAATAAAAGTGTGCTCTTATTTTTCACTGTGGGATCAACTGTGTCCTAAAAGCATAGAGTAATATCTAATTAGAAAATGATTGAGTTCTGTGAAAAGGCAAAAAATCCCCATAGTTGGGAAGTTTTTAGTTCATCTTATAAATATGCAAAAGTCATTTCCTCTGGTTGGAATCAGTTAAGGATTCTAAACATTAAATATCTCATCTGATATATAAAATATTTTACTGGTAAAGTTCTCGGAGTGTTTTTGAGTTTTAAGTTATATTTTGATACTTAGTAATAGTATTATGGTATAGATGTCTTAAAATTTTTTAAGGCACCATAGTGCCTAGGGTCAGGCTTTCATATAAAAGCAGTATGAAAATTCTTCCAACCAGTAGGAATCAGAATGTATCCTTACATCTTCTTAGATTACACTCTTTATCCTTCCTTCTTACTTGCTGTACTATATTTTACTATTCTTTTCTAAAATGTTTTATTTTCTTTATTTGCTTGCTGAGTAACTATTCACCCAACATAAATATTTTATGCTAGACTGTGCTCTTGCCACCTTGGATAGAGAAAGGAGTGTAGATAAAAGTTTTTGCCATTTTTTTAATGTAAAAAAAATGAAATATATACCATACTATGTCAGAAGGTATAAGAGTCAAGAAGAAAACTAAAGAAGAGGGTCTCTACAGGGAATGCAGGAAAGAGGGTATTGGTAGTAAACAATTCTGGTAGCCTGAAGACACTCTGCATCTGATGACACACAGCACCAGTGGATTGGTTAGCTCAACTAAGAAGTTGAAAATTATCTTGAGCAGATACATTTCACCTATACAAGCACACAGACATGGATGTTTATCTCACACAACTATTAATCACATGTGGCTTTTCTCATGATTAATTTAATGTGGCCTTGACCTTTGTCTTCTCTTTGCTTCATGTTACAATCTTTGCGCCAAGCCATACATTCTTTTTTTTTTTTTTTTAGTGGATTCTTAAACTCCCTTTGGTACTGCTGGTGTTATTCAATTACATTTTTAATTTTCTTGTTTTGCTCCTTTAGACACTTAGCACTCACATAAATTCACTATCTGAAAATTATCCTTTTTCTTATTCAATCTTGTATAGATGACATGTTGTCCCATATTTCAGTAGAATTCAGGATTTTTATAAAATATATGTTGTCTGCTAAAGTCATATCGTAAAGCTTCAACAGAAACCAGGTATCATCTTGAACAGTTGTTATCAATCCCGGCTTCAGACTTTTAAAATACTGATGCCTAGACCTCACATCAAGAGTTTCATTCAATTTTCTTAGATAGGACTGAGGTTTTTAAAAATCTCCTGACATGCTTCTATTTTGCAACCAAGGAATATGAAACACTGAGATGAGCTTTTTTTTGCACCAGGTGGGCCTGTAACAAAACCCTAACCTGGAAACTTTTTAGAGATGCAGAATTCTAGACCAACTGAGTCAGAATCCATATTTTAAACGAGATCCTAGGTGACTGGTATGGATATTGGTGTTTGAGAATCACAGCTCAAAGCACACAATTTTATTTTGTAGATAGCTAATTAGGAGTAGAAAAGTTCACTCATTTCCCCATTGTTGGTATAAATAGCTAGGAGAGAACTGGGTTGAGAAGCCAGATGTTAAGTTTCTCAATCCTGAGCTATTTTCCTTTTCCACCATATATATAAAAGGTTGTCAATTTTGTAAGAGACTGGAACCCTGATGCAAATTGGAAAGAAAATTTCTTCAAAGATTATTAAGCAGAGAATAAGGTGCATTACTGTTAAAATGTAAATGATAAGTTTCTGTAGAAACCTGGCAGTATTGAGTTGGAGGAAAAGAAAATGAGAACGTATTAACAGATAATTCTTTCAATAGAATAGTTTTGCAAGGAAAAAAGGCAAGTTAATGATAAGTTGTTAGAAAATGATGCAGGTTCAAAACACAAAATAGTGTTATCTTGTTATTATCAGAAAACAACATAAATGTCCATCAACAAATGAATGGATGAATAAACTGTGGCATATCAATTCAATGAAATATTAGCCAATAATAAAAATAATGAATTACTGATGTAGCAAAAGCATAGATGGATCACAAAGAAATTATTCTGAGTAAAATAACCAGGCCAAAAAGAGTACACTTATATAAAATTCTATAACATGCCATCTAATATATGCTGACAGAAAGCTTGTCAGTGGTTGCCTGGCATGTCACTTTGCTAAGGCTTCTCTAGCAAAATACCACAGTGTTCTGGCATAATCAATAGTGCAGGGAGAATGGGGACCAAAGATCCCATTCTTAGCAAAGGAAAGTACCCCAGAAAAAGAGGAAAGTTAAAAAGTATGTTGAGTGAGTCAGAACAAAGAAAAGTCAGCTAGTTTACATTTAAGCTAGCCATTGCTAGCAAGCTTCCTGCCTTTTCTGAAATTCTAGCCTGTTGGGGATACAGCTTACAAACACTCCTATTCTGTCTATGAGCACTCAGAGGAAAAAATGGTCATAGAAGAGGCTATGACAAAGACCTAGAAAGATACATTAGTTGGGTTGCTTCCTGCCTAGTGAATAGGCAAAGTGAATACCCATTGTGGAGATTTGCATTTGGCTGGACAGAGATTAAGGGAGTGGCTCTAGCCCTGAGATATGGGCAAAATATCTTATATCCCTTATTGCAGAGGAAGATCCTCTGTGGTGGTAATGGGAGGAAAATTTCTCCCTCCCATCAATTCCTCAGAGGAGATTAACGCCACTGGCATTTTACTCCACAAGGAACTAGCAGAGTTTAACACATCCCTAGAAATCTGTGTGTGTGATCTCAAACTAGAGGCTCTCCCAATACAAGGCTCAGATTTCAGATTTCTTAAGGCTACCCTTACGCTTACTCTCTGAGCAAACAGACTTCAATAGAAGCAAATGAAGCAAACACTTGGTGCCATTGCCAGAAGACCATAAATGTGCAATGGACCCCTGAGCTCCCACCTTTAATTCTACTCTATATCATGTCTGTTTCGTTACCATCATTTCTAAATCCATATTTCTTCAGTTGATTATCTCCAGTTTCCATAGGTCTTAGTGGACCCTGCTCCCAGGGCAGGGCCTTGACTAATAGATACTTCCTCACAGTTTCAGAGACCAGAGATCTGAGATCAGGTGCTGGTAGGGTGAATTTCATTCTGAGGACTCTCTTGTTGGCTTGAGGACAGATGCTTTTTCTCTTTGTACCTAATATGGTGTTGTCTATGTGCAAAATTTCCCCTTGATATCCCTTTATGTGTGTAAACTTCTTCTTTTAAAAATACCAGTCAGATCAGATTAGTGCCCAGCCTAATGACTTTACTGTGTTTTAATCACCTTTTAAAAGTCTGCTTTCAAATGAAGTCACATTATGAAGTCCTTTCATATAAATTGAAAGTGGGGTACAACTTAGCCTAAAACACCTAGGGATGGGATAGAAAGAGAGCACCCAGGGACAGAAGGGAATTTGGGGGAATTATGGAGTTCATTTTCTTGATTGTCATGCTAGGTTTGTAGGAATACATGTAGTACATGTGTCAAAAATGATCAAATTTTACACTTTAAATACATGCAGTTTTTATGTGTCAAAATAAACTGTCAAAAAATTTTAGGAGAGATGTGGATTAAGTTCTTGTAAAATACCCAGAGAACAATAAATCATACCAATACCATTTTAATATAAAAAGACAAATTTCTATGTATATATAAATTATAAAATACTTCAAATATTGTTTTATAGAACAAAAAGACTGTAACAAATACTGGTAATTATGAATACTTAGAAATGTGCTTATCATAAAGATCTTATACAAACCTTTAGAAATACTTATGCCAACTGAGTAACACATTTTTCTCAAGTAGACTCCTATGTTTCTTTTGCATAGTTTACTTGGTTAAGCCTTTTTATCAGAAATTGAGCAAAAGTAAACTTTTCTCATGGATTATCATAAATTCCAGGCAGTAGAGTTAGCTTTGATGTTATTTCACACTTCTAGGAAGCTATTTACCTATTGTTACACATTTGTTAGGACATATATTGTAATCTAAAAAACCTTCTCAACAACAAAAACAACAAAATGACTTGGAAGACTTTTTAACCTAATCTACCTCCCAACAGCTCCCTTAATTACTACAAGCAAGGACCTCTGTGCTGAGAGCAGGTGGCCTTATTAACAAAAACTGTCTCTAACAGCTTTGTATATGTATTCCAGTTCCCTGAATCTTTAAGGAGGAAAAAGGGATACTTTCCCCTCACTATCACAAGCAAGAAAAAGAAAAAAAAAAAAGTATTTCCAAAGAAAATAAGTCTATGTATTTAACTTAGGTAAATTATTTAAAAGGAGAATGGGGACCTTTGTTCATTGTTGGTGGGAATAAGTATGACACAGTGAGTTGAAAACAGTGTGAAAAAATTTCCCCCAAATTTAAATACATAACTGCAATATAATGATGAGGTTCTACTGCTGACTGTATACGCAAAAGAAGTGACAGTAGAAACTTAAATAAAATTTCTATAGCCTCACATTCATAGCAGCATTATTGATAATAGCCAAAAGTTGGAAACAGCCATTGGTTCATCAATAGATAAATGGTTAAACAAAATGTGATGTATTTATAGAATGGCATATCAATCAGCCTAAAAAGGGAGAAAAATATGACACACACTACCACCCACACTACCACCTAGATGAACCTTGAAGTCAATATGCCAAGTGAAATAAGCAAGTCATAGGGCAAATACTCTGTGGTTCCATTTTAAGAGGTTCTTATAGCAGTCACATGCATAGATAAAGAGAATATAATGTTGTTGTCAGGGGCTAGGGGTAGGTATGATGGTAAGTTAGAGTGTAATGGATACTGGGTTTCAGTTGAGGACTATGAGAAAGTTCTGTAGATAAATAGTGATGATGGCTGTACAAAATTGTGAATATATTTAATATTTAATTCATTTATTTTAAACATTAAAATTATTTTAATTTTATGTATTTTATGTATCAAATAATGCCATAGCTGTATTATTTAACATAGTTCAAAAGTATAATAATATGTATATATATTAAATATAATTCAATTATATAATTAAATGTGTATATATAATATAAGTATAATAATAAAATGTTTCCATGTGATTATATAGTGTTTGTGGTGGATTACATATTGTTTCTGGTTTTTTAAAATTTTGAACCATTACTAATTTAAGCCCTTATTTAGAGGTGTAATATTTTTTCCAAACAGCTTTGAGGAAGAAACACTCTCTAAGATAGTGCCAATTGAGCTATTATTAATATTCATTGATTTTAGGTTAACTGTCTCTTTAGCTGTCATACCAATGCCAAAGGAATTTCACATCAAATGTAACTCCTGAAAGTAAATATTTCATACATATTCTTAACTATAAATTTATATGACTTTTGTCATAATTTACTTTCTATTCAACCCTCCTCCATCTTTTTTTCCCCACTCTCACAACAGGAAGATCCTATATTCACAGGTTGCAAATCAGAACAGGTTGTGCTGAATTCAGAAGAAATACCTGAATTTTTTTCCTAAGGAAAAAATCTGACTCTTCAGGAGATCATGAACATGGGTGATAACTTTTACTAATATGTTGGAAATCCTATACTTGAGATTGGAATCCTAATTTTATTCAATATTGTAAAAGTGTTTATGTATATAATATGTTCTGATATATGAGCTGTCACTTTCAAAACAACTTGAAAAATGTTTTGCTTCTTTCCCTCAATAATGCTCTTTGCCAAAGAGGAAACATAGGAAAAGAGGAATAGGGAATAGGAGAGACCAAATGGAAAGAAGAAAAAACAGATTTGTGGGGGAAAGAAGAGAGAAAAAAGAGGGTCTTGGGCAGGAAACATTTCAATATGTAACAACTCAATAGTTAGAAGCATATGTGAATGACATGTAAATGTCCTTTGATTACTGAAAATGTGAGAAAAGGGGATGCTTTAAACATCTTTGCTTAAATATAATGGCCCACACAAACTACACTAAGATAATATTACAGCTGTTTCAGGAAATTTAAAGTTCAGGGTGAAATCCTCCATATGTCCTGCAATACCCACACTCAGCAGGGTGCATTAAGACAGCTATTGGACTGACTCCCTGGTGCACCTAGGTACTGGAGAACATATGGTGCCTTTCACCCTTCAGTAACTTTTCCTTCCTCTCATTGTTTCCTGCAGCAACACGAATGTCTTTTGAATGTTGTTCTTCAGTCTAAGGAAATTGGGTCCTCACCAACAACTATCTCCCACTACAACACACACATACACATATGCTGCTTCTTGACTAAAGTGACTTTTCTTTACATAACACACTGTTCTTGGCAACATATCCCCATGACTAATCAGTCTGGAACAAGTTAAACATATGATGATGATAACATTGCTATGTGTGGGCTGCAAAATGGAACAAGGTGTTATCCCTAAATTAAAGTTGAAAATATTTTAGGTAATGAGACATTAAAAAGCAAACAAACAAGAAATATGGTTACCCAAGAATGATTAGCATGGATAAAATACAAGGAATTCACCATTTTCTTCAAACCCTGAAATAAAATGCTTTTCCCCCCCCAAATTTATTACTAATATTCAAGAAGGCACATCCTATGAGCTTGATGAATCTAACCATGTGAGAATCATCTTTATTTTCTTTTATGCAAACAAATGCTACACATACATGAGGTCTGACAATTAAGTTCATATACTCATCCTACAAAAAGGGCTACATACCTTATTGCTGACTATCACTATGGTCACCTTCAAAATATTCTCTTTGGGAAGCTATGCACCTATGCCAGCACTGAGTTCACCCTTTAAAGCATTTTTTGGAATTCATTTTCTAGAATGGCCAATAGATGTGTCATCATATTGTCCTTGATGGCCTCTGAATGTCATCAAAACATCTTCCTTCCAATATTTCTTTTATCTTCAGGTAAGGAGAAAATTCCTTGGGGACCAGATCAGCCATTTATTTACTGGGTAAAAACTCCCTTGCAGACAGTGCCCTGTGAACTACTTCATTGTCATGATGCAAAAGCCATGAGGTGTTGGCAAAGATTTTCAGCTAAGATTTCCTGTTTCTTTGTCAATGTTTACTTGGTCTACTAATGTTTCTCACAGTCACCTGAGATTTGACGCATAATTCAATAATTTTCTGCAATGTTTTTGTCAGTTCTGCTCATTACTAGACACCCTAATCTCTTTTCATTAGTGACTCTTTCCCTTCTAACAATGTGAGAATCACATTGGAAGTTAAATGGAAGTTTAATCCATTTGTATGCTGCCATTTTCCTTGTGGCATTATACCCTTAAGCTTGGACTAACATGTCCCAGATTTCACTTCTACTCTTGCCAAGTTTAACAAGAAATTTACAAATGTTTGTTTGTAGCTCTAATTCAATCTCTGACATTGTCTCCATGGTGCATAAAACACAATAATGAATGTCACTCAGTAAGACACCACCACATGTCAACATGAACACAACTATGAGACACTGATACACCAAGGCTCTGAAACTTTACCAAATGGTTTTGTACAGTGTAAGTACACAGTGGCAAGTTTATGAACTTAATTGTCAGACCTTGTATACAATAAGTTCTTATTTAACATTATTAATAGCTTCTTGGAAACTAACTTTAAGAGAAACCATGTATAATTAAATTAGTTTCACCACAGGCTAATTGACATAAATAAGAGTTAATTTCCTACATCATAGTTGTGGTTACAAAACCATCACTAAATGTCTGAATAAAGACCCCAAACACTTATAACCTTAAAAGTCGAAGTAAATGTGAACTATATGTACTGTGTATTTAGGAAAGATTAATAAAATCAAATAAGATAATTACCCAATTTTGGTGAAGCACTAAGTTATAGTGGTCGTGGTGGGATGGGTTAAGTTAAGAAATAAATGTTTGCTAAGTGGACATTACAAGGATGACCTCTTACCACCAGGTGGTTCAAGAATAATCACAAAGGAGACAGGCTCACCAAGGACTTTCCTATTGTACTATGTATTGTTGTATATCTATATGATTATTATATACTTGATGTATCTTTATTTTCCAATAATGTATCTTCATTCATTCATTTACTTTTCAACTCACTTCTTCCAGTTTATGGTATTAGATGGCAGGAGCTCATCCTAGCAGCTCAGGCCACTACAAGGGACTAATCCTGGCCAGGATGTCATTCACTTACAGAGCACACTCACACATCCCCACACTCACTCCCACTGGGACAATTTAGACACACCAGTGAACCTGACATGATATCTTTGAGATGTTGGAGGATATCGGTGTACCCAGAGAAAACCTAGGCAGACGTGGGGAGAATGTACACACTTCACATGAACAGTGGCCAAGGCCAGGAGCCAACTTTGTTTTGTTTCTCATCAACAGTATAAAATAACAAAACATTGAACAAAAGGACATTATTGGAAGACTGGCTATCCTCTCACAGATTTGTACAGAAATAGCAAGGGACTAAAATGAAATATAATATGTAAGCATTCAAATTCAGCAGCAGTCATTTTTGCTTGCCTACACTGTTTACAGAGCCTGAGTTAGTTTACATACATCTCTCTGAGGAATGAGGGCCCTAGTCCAACGTGAAGGATAAATCAAGTTCAATCTGTTTTGTTTACGCATGAGAATGAGCTGTGACACAGGCCAAACACCTCTCAGTGTTTTTGCAGAGGGTCCTCCTGGGATGTTGCCTCACCCTTAAAAAAATCAGTCAGAAGGAGGGATGATCTCTTATGTGGCAGCATATTTCAGGGCTTGGATGTGATACCTGGAACTCTGGCAATTATCTTGAATCCTGGAGCACAGACATTAAAGCAAAAAAGAAGGAAAAACAAAACAAAGCAATGCATTGCAGTTCTTGCTAACAGTGTTTAGACCCCAATTAAATCTAACCTGGAGCTGCTACTGTCATTAAATCAGAGAACTCAATTGTGATTTTTTTTTCTGCAAAAAGTATAATAAGCAAAATGAACATATCTTCTGACCATATTTGTTGAGGACTGAAGTTTAATGTGAATGTTATATCAACATAGTGGTAAACTTTATCCAAACAGCCAAGGCTTAAAATGTCTACATTTCACAAATATTCACGATGAGAGATATTGTGTAATTCTATTCTAATTCTTTAGAGTGTGAGACTAGGCTAACACCCTTTTTGCTCATTTTGTTCACAATTGGGAAATTTTTATAAAGACCTAAATGATATGCTCCACTCTTTAAAGTCTATGTTATGATACTACATTTATCAGATTTTTTTAATCATGTGGCCTTCAGAAATAACAGAATGCTACCACCAGTCATACTTAGTTCATTTTGGTTGGTCAGAAGAAGATAAGAAAAACTAAAATGCTCCAGCTTACTTCCCTCACTTACTTACCCAATGATCTAATTCTAACTCATTTTCTTCTCTTCAAATCCCTGAGGAAACTGTGCTAAAAGTGAAAACTACAGAGAAAAGGGAGCAGGATAGGAAGGGAAAGAGTGGTAAGAAATAAAATTGAGGCAGGATCAAGGAAGGTAGACACACAGGAGAGAGCAGAAAAGGCTCTATGTATCTTTGTACATCATTGTGGGACCAACACATACTGTGTATAACTTGCACACCCTTCTTGGTTCAGTCAGGATAAACGCCCATGTAATAGCCCACAAGAAATTAAGCAAACTTGAATATTTAAAAATTAAAAATGCTTTCTTTCCCCATGAAAAACAGTGCCTATGGGTATACAAAGTGGACTAAGGGGGTGTCACCCCATGTGCTTTAAGGGACCATCTAGTAGAAATGCATGCAAAGGAGCTTGTAATAGAAAAAAGGCATGGCCCTTGTAGGATAAAGAACAAGTGAGAGTTGATGTTGTATTAATTTTTTTCCCTTTGTGTCATCTTAGTCAATTTCCCTAACCTGATCTTCAATTGTTTCTGAAGAATCTCTTTCCCAGGAAGAATCAGACTTAAGGCAAAGTATTGTGGGAAGACTAAATGAGATTACTCCCATGAAAAGCATATTGAAATGCATTATTCATATGTTTCATAAATCCTCCAATCTCCTGTCTCAACAGCCCTGAGGTGAAAAGCTTCTGAGACCCATCATTTCCTGTGAGCTGGCGACATCTTCCAGCTGGGGTGCAAAGACTCTCACCAGGATTGGCCCAGAGTATTTGCTGAGAAAAAAATTAAGTGAAAATATCTTAAGTTTATTTAACTTTCTTAACTTTCCTCAACATGTTTTCTCCATGTCATTATTCTTGAACACTATGAGGCTTCCAAATCAGATATTCTCTCCATTTTTAGAGCCGAACCCAGTTATGAGAAACTAGACATATGATTTAAGACAGTTTGCTTATTGACTAAGAAAGAATTATTTTCCAGTCAGCTGATTCTTAGTCCAGAAAAGATTAAATAGATATTTTGCAACCAGAATGAGAGAATGTATTTCAGTGTTTTGTCTAAAAATATATCAGCCTCATCTTTCCAAATTGTCCATTCAGTAACTGCCAAGTTCCATTGTTTCATTGTCTAGAGGTGACAACAGCCAGGTGAAGACTGTGTCATTACATCTCTTCTTCTCAATATCCTCATTACAACATGGCATATGATCCTAGGCTATGCTGCAGTAAGAAACAATCCCCGAATCTCAGAAGTTCAATCATAAAGATTTGGAGGTCCACTGGGGGTAGATGCAGGGCTCTGGCCTTGCCCTTGTGGTTCTCACTCTGTGATGGAGAGTAGCAGACAACAATTAGAAAGAACATTGCCAGTGGCAAAGGGTAAAGGGAAAAAGTTCTAGAAGGTCTTATGAAAGCAATTAAATGCCAAGCTAAGAAATGGCTCTCACAACCACAAATACCACTGGGATAACATCATGGAAAAGAGCAGAAGAATTTGGCATAAGGCACTAAGGACAACCTCCAGAATGACAAAGGAAGAAGATCTTAGAAACATTTTCTGAAAAGGCAAACATTTGTTAGTAAGCGGATACAAAACCAATCTTGTGATCATTTTATTTGTTTATTTTTTATAATCCAATCTATCCCACAGTCAGGTCGGGAGACATAGTCCAACATGCAGTAGGGAAAACAGAACCAAAGAACTCTTACCCGTGACTGGTAGAATGCTGAGCTGAGTACCTATTCTGAGTGGTGTGAGCTAAGCAATTTCAGTGGTGGGGACAATGACGTGTTTTGAATACCTCTAGTTTTATACATAAAAAGTTACTTTTAACCAATCATTTTGCTAACTAACAAAACCCTTTCTGTAGATTTCAATAAGAATCTTTAAAAAACCTGAATAGCCACTACTGGCAGTAGATTTCTATTTAGGACAATCCAAATGCAGAATAATTACTCTTGGCTACTAAAGAAATCACCTTAAAATTCAGTGGCATAAGAGGCATGAACTGACATTTCTCATGGCTCCATAGGTCAACTCACCTCAAGTGATTTTCTTATCTATCAACACTGCAGTAGGGGTCTCCTCTTTCTCAGAGGAGTAGCAGACTGCCAGGAATGTCTTTCTAGATTTATAGGAGAAGCAAAAGAATTCAATTAGGGACACACAAGTTCTTCTGATGCCTAGCTATCACTTCTACCTCCTTTATTGGGTCAAAGCAAGTTACATAGCTAAGCCTAGCATGAAAAGATAGAGAAGTTCTTTCTCCCCAGTCATGGTGGGATATTATGTTGCATATCAAAGGCACAGATATGGAAGAATTACAGAATAATTATGACCTTTACTGAGGTCTCCAGCACATATCTCTATGGAGTCAACTAAAGTTAACTCACATATATCTCATTACTTTTCATACTATAGTTTCAAACTCCCCATTGGCTATATTGAATTCTGGTGTGTGCAGAAGCTCACCACCTGACTTCCAGACAAAGTCTCTGGTAATCACTGCTTTAGTAAAAATCAGTGTTTTCTGGGCAGCATCTGTGGCTCAGTGGGTAGGATCTGGCCCCATATACCAAGGACAGTGGGTTCAAACCTGGCCCCGGCCAAAATGCAACAACAACAAAAAAAAAATAGCTGGGCATTGTGGTGGGCACCTGTAGTCCCAGCTACTCAGGGGCTGAGGCAAAAGAATCACCTAAGGCCAGGAGTTGGAGGTGCTGTGAGCTGTGACTCCATAGCACTCTACCGAGGGTGATAAAGTGAGACACTGCCTTAAAAAAAAAAAAAAAAATCAGTGTTTTCTGATGGTTCTACAGCGTGTTGAACCAGAACAAAGGAAGGGAATTAGACTGTACTTACAACAATTTAAAGCAAAAAAAAAAATTCAAGATAAAGGAATTAATTCTATAACCATTTTGGGTTCAGGTCAAATAAAGTCCGTTTCCAGAAGATGGAATAAAAAAGTGAAAATGTTCTGTCCCCTTCATGGATAAAATTATAATAATTATTCACATTTCTTTGACTGTACACCTGCAGGTCTAACTCTACTGAGGGTAGGTTAATAGGGAAAAAAAAAAAAATGATCCCCAGGGAGATGGCAAAAACTCAGTGAGCTGGAATGTTGTTACAGAGTAAATAAATTGCAGAAAGAGTAAAAAGACTCAAAAGAGAATTTCAACTTTGCTTGAGATCTGGTCAAATTGTCAGTAGAAGAGCCTGGTTGTGAAAAATGGGTATCGTGAGTGACAAGGTGCTAAATTTCCTTGCACAGAAAATCTCAGAATAAACTAGAAAAATACATATGATTATCTTCGTAACTGTAAGATGCATCATCATTTTCTCTGAATTTTATTAAGCAATTTTAAAACTATTGGTGGCAGATAAAAGCTGGTATCAGGGATGATTCTATGTTGGTTTCTGCCATGCAAAGGAGATTGAACAGAGATTTTATATAAGAAACATATGCCCTCCTAATTACACAAAGTATTCAGTTACTTACAGAAGCATTGTGAACCATATGGCCCATTAGAATCAGAAGTCAGAAGGTAATGGAAAGTAGGATTTCCGTGCTTTCTAACTATGTAGAGATACCACGCAATAAAGGATTCTTTTTGCAAGCTGGGAACCAGTGCAGAATTTCATCTTTTCATCTGGCTCATTCAAAAGTATTATTCTGAGAAAGAGTAGATCATTTTGACCTAATTTGCCCTATCTCTACAATAGTACTTAATAGATTGCATCATGATGTCACTATTTATTTATTCACAGAAATCTGTGCTCTTCTAGGTCAAGGGCCAGATCTTATGCAGCTGCATTTATCCTTAGTCCTCGCCAGCTCTCCCATATCTCTTAAGACCAGATAAAGTTGATTCCAAAACAAATATATTTGGATAAGGAAAGCTGCATTTTGTATAAAGAAAGATCTTTATGAATATCATTTAGCTCCAATATATAATGGATACTAAAGCTGAAGAAAAATTGAATAGCTGGAAAGAATGTGTTGCTTCAATCAACCAAGTAGCTTTATGTTGAGCTTAATATCTATACCAGGGTTAATTTTTAAAACCTATTTTTTTTAAATAATCTTAATATGTCATATTTTATAAATTCTCAAGTGGGTAATGTTGGAATAGGTTTTGTTTTGGATTTTACGATAGTTGGTCACTGTCTTCACGAAGATGCAGCCACCAGAAAGAACATGAACCTTCAGCCCTGTGGGTGGTCAAAAACTCCAGAAAGGTCAAAGTAGCGGCCTTCTATTTTGCTTTGGAAAGAGTGCCAAAATGAGGGAGATTTCAAAAGCATCATAATCCTCATCACATAAAATAATTTCATTTTGTTCCTTTAATAAATTCAAGGAGATATTAAAGATATCTTCCTGTGTTGTTACCCTATATACATGTAACAGGCTTCGCGGAAAAATTGCCTTTGTTCTTGTCAAACATTGCTCTATCATTTCCAAACAAAGGGAGGATCTAAATAGATATCACTAATTCTTTCAACAAATAAAGATAAGAATTATTTAAAATGATCATTTTACAAAGCTGTGAAATTAAGAAGCCTTTTCAATGTCAAAAATATGTATGTTGTGGGCCATCTCATGTAATTATAATAATTTTTATGTATGCTAAGTAAGAAAATGGTTAATAAAATGTATCATTACATTAATAGCTCTTGGAAATGTTTTTATTAACTACCATAACATGAATTATATGTTTATACATTTGTAAAATTATGTGTGTATATATGTACTACATCCTGTATATAAAGCAGACTTTTTTAGTATGCATGTACTTTTAAAAAGTGCTTGTAAGAGGTGGCACCTGTGGCTCAACGGAGTAGGGCACTGGCCCCATATGCTGGAGGTGGTGGGTTCAACCCAGCCCCAGCCAAAAACTGCAAAAAAAAAAAAAAAAAAAAATTCTTCTAAGAATTCTGATGTCTTTCACCTCTCAGAGTTCTAAATGCAAGGGAAACTCATTGCAAGGCAAATATGTAAGAAAGTAACACAAAGACATCAGTTTGTTCAAATGTAGGACTTTATTGATTGCCTTGTACTCTCCTTTGGCAAATGTGACCACAGCATGATTCCATCTCACTGGGTATGCAGTTATGAAAAGACTGTCTTCTTGAAATGAATTCCCAGATTCACTGCTACAATAACCACTGCCATGGAAGTCCAGGAGATCTCAGGGCACATCTGCTGTGTTGCCTTTATACACACACACACACACACACACACACACACATATACATGTATGCACACACACACACACACACACACACACATATATATATATATATATATATATATATATAATTGTGTATAAAAATTTGAAGGACCGTGTAAATCCATGTGACTTTACATGTGGTCTCCACATTTAGATAACTCTCAAGGAATCGAAAATCACAGAAGGTGAAGAATTAAAGTTAAGTACATGTTAAAGGGCTTTTTCTAACTAAATAAACACATTACCTATGATTAGAATTTTTTAATGAATAATTATGAGAAAAAGAAGTCTTCAAAATTTAAGTGATTAGAAGTCAAAAATAAAAGCAACCAAGCACAGAATTGATATCTTATGACACGTTTCATACAATAACATTTTGCCGATGCTATTGTATAATAAAAAATATTTATGGTGTATAAAGTGTTCCATAATCTGGTGTGAGCCCTGTGGTACATTTCTGCTATTATATAACATTTCTTTCCTTTTGGCTGTCCCAACCTATGAGCTGATATGAAAATTAACACCCTTATCCCACCTTCACACCTGTTCCACCTGGAATTTTCTTGATAACATCCTACTCATATTTCAATCCTAGATCAAATGACCTCATTTCGTGAAGTATATCTGTGCATTTGTTTCTGCCCTTTCTCATGCAGTAAGTACCACAAGCTTCCTCCACTAAAGCTTTCAGGACATATCAGGGTAAAGACTGTTCTATGGTATACATATACTGCAGTTTATTAATCCATCATGTGTTGAAAGGCACTTGGGTTACTTCCATATCTTTGCAATTGTAAAAATGGCTGTTATAAACATTTGAGTGCATATGTCTTTATAGTTTAATGTGACTTTTTCCTTTTGGACAGATACCTAGTAATGGGATTGCAGGATCAAGTGGAAGGTCAACTTTTAGTTTTTTGAGGACTCTCCATACTTCTTTCCATAAAGGCAGGTCTAGTTTGTAGTCCCACCAACAGTGCAGGAATGATTCCTTCTCTCCACACCCAAGCCAACATCTGTTGTTTTGGGACCTTGTGATGTGGGCCATTCACTATTCAGCCATAAAAAAGATGGGAAAGCAGATGTACATGAGAGAAAAGCTCAATTAAATTCAAGAAGGGGAAAGAGAGAAAGGGAGAGGACAAAAAGAGGAAGGGGGAAGGGAGGTCAGTGAGTTCCTTCCCAGAGGGAACAATGGGTGAACATATGTCACATCTCCTGGATGCAGAACGCAACTACAACATGGACTTTACAAATGCAAACAATGTAACCTAACTGTTTGTACCTTCACACTGAAATTTTTTTAAAAGTTTGCTAAACAAAGGTTATTTTATAAAAGGATAAAGCTTGTTCACTCTTCTGATTAGACTGTAAGCCTCACGTAGAGAGCAAGTGTTAGTTACCATTGCATTGCCCATGCCTAGATCCTTCAGAGGTCTGCTGAGTAAAATGCATATATTTGAGAACAAACTCTTCAATTTATTACAGATTGGAAATAAACATACTGTTTCTAACAAATTAAATAAGCATGGAGAATATTTTCAACTCCTCTGTTATAACACAAAACAATATTTTCCAAAGGAAACATACGTAGTTCTTCAAATCTGCATAGAAGTGAGACAATAAGAATATCATATTGTGACTCTGTAATATAATTTTAATAGACTATATTAATATATTTAACTTTCCATAGTCCCATTCAGCCTATAAGGCCCCTGAGAGCATAGTGTATGCTATGGAATTTTGTATCTTAACAAACCAACTCAACAACACACAAAAATAAAGACCAAAAATCCTTGATATTGCTTTTGAATATATGTACACTGTTGACTTTATTTTCAAATTTTAATACACCTTATTCATGGGTGATATGTTCCAAGAACCTCAGTAGATACCTGAAATCATGGATTGAACAAAGCCTTATATATATTATGTTTCTATTATATGTAGACTCAATTTATAAATGATGGACTATAAGAAATTACTAACAATAATAATAAAATAGAACAATCATTACAATATGCCAGTATCACTACTCTTATACTTTGGGGAAATTATTAAGTAAAATAAGAGTTGTTTGAAGACAATCACCGAGATACTGAAACAGTTGATCTGATTATCAAGACTTCTACTAAGAGGCTAATGCGTTGGGTAGAGAATGTGTATGCACTACCAGGGGTGGCGAACAAGTTCGACTACGGGCGCTCGGAGATCGCTCCTCAGAGGTCCCTCCTCAGAAGCAGCATAACAAAATCCAAACTTGGCAAAGAGCCACAGTATACAAAATAATGATAAGAGGCAAAGAGCCGAAATTCATTTTGGCCGGGAGCCGCATGCGGCT